>WOVY01010643.1:0-187443 GCA_013436015.1 Rhipicephalus annulatus | reverse complement strand
CTTCTGCCTTTTCCGAGTTTCCAGAAATTCATGATGTTGGTTTCGTGCAGAAGAAGCTACTAATGTTCTCAATTCTTTGTGATGGGCACATTACATATGCCACTGCTACATTTATGCCATAAAAACAATAATTGCCTGTGAAAAGTGGGATGTTTATTTTAAAAAAAAGAAAATTCAAGAATTTTCAAAGATTTGTGAAAATTCCAGCTTTTTTAGGGGCTTGAAAACTAACTTTTCAAATTCAAGGCATCAAGGATTTCAAGGGATCCGCATGAACCCGGGATGTAGAAGTGACAAAGCAATGTTGGCAGGCAGGCTTTCAGATAAATAAATCATTAGGTACAAATATAGAAAACTTCAGACACAGGCACACAGCACTTCCCATTCCAGCAGAATCACAGGCTTAGTTTTATACAGAAGGGCACCCGAGAATAATATTTCGCTAAATCATCCAGTTGGCCTGGGCCGCACCGGTTCGATTTGTCGAAGATGGCTTCAGGGGCAGCAATAGGGAAACCTGTATTTTTGTTCCCTTCATGTAGAGGCCAATCCTTACATCAATAATGTGTGATCACTACCTTTTCCCTCACATAGTGATCACACTAGTACTTTAATGCCATGTAGTATACCTGCACCCCTACATAATAAAACTATAATTTTTTTTATTTGTTTTCTCAGTGCACTTTGCCGTGTCAACTTCTCAATTGTATGATTTCAAAAGAATATATTGATTACATGGAGCTGATTTCTATCCGTGAATTTTACTAAAATCTCTATTACACTATTTCTGGAGTGAAGGCCATGACTGCCAGTTCTCTTCCTTACTTAAGTCACTCATGGCTATGGTCAATGCATCCTGGTGTAATTGTACTTTACATTGTTAGCCTGACATTCTAGTAGAAACTATAATACCTGGAATTTACTTCCCAAACTCAGAATATGATTATATCAGATGCCGTAGTGGAGGGCTCCGGATATTTTGACCATCAGGTGTTCTTTGATGTGCACTGACACCGCACACAAGTCTCTGCCATTTCACCTGCATCAAATGCGACCGCCGCGGCCAAGATAGAACCCGCAATCTTTGAGTCGGCAGCCGAGCACCATAGCCACTGCTCCACGGTGGAGGTCATCTTTGTTAATTTGGTCTGCTATATTTCTTACTAAGTTTTATACTTGTTGCAGGCTACCCTCAGGGCGGCAGGTAGGCAAAGCATCCCGACTCCTTATTAACCCCTCCCCCTCCCTACTCTTAGGTGACTAGGGAAAGCAGCTGCCCCCCTTGGGGTAGCATTCAGAAGGCCGAAAATCGGAATTCCGAAAGCTGAAGCACCGAAAAATCTAAACGCCGAAAATATAAAAAGTAAGAATTTTAAATGACAAAAATCAAAACACTGAAGCATCAAAACACTGAAGCATCACCCAGCTATTGTGGAAGATGCTGTATCGAAGCAACATAAGGTTCCGCCAGGTTTTGAACGAAATGCATGCATGTTCGCCCTCGTTTAACAATAGCCATGTTTCCATCGCATATGGTTCAGCCTTTCGGTCGTCGAGTCATTAGACAGTAAACAAGAGGGGACACATGACCATGAAGATAATTATGATTTTGTAAAACTGTTCGAAGAGCGGGAGACACATTTTAAAATTCTCCATCTATAGCCACATTGGTGCTTCCAGACGTTTTCGTCCATGAAATAAATGAGGAGAAGATCTGCATCTGTGCTGGTGACAACCCGTTGCAGAAACTCACGGCCTTCTAAGTTGTTCGGGACTCGTGCTCGATGGGACCCGCCCACGCAAGGCAGATGGCTCATGTGGGCAGTCTGTTTTCCTTGTCCTTACAATCTGGAGGAAGGCTTCATCACTCGGTAGGTGTTGCCTTGACGATGCTTTTACATCTGCCGTGACTTCCTGCACAAGGTTCACGGGGGCCCTTGGCCCGAGGCCACCACCAGAGCTTTGATCCACTCTTGAATGCGAAAAACTGTCGCTCTACAGACAACCGGAGCATGGCTTGCATGGACCACTTTTTCACAAGACGACCTTGTGAGTACTTTCTCTATAGCATTACATTCACCTCACTTCTCACGTCTCCAGTAGCGTCTGGAATGTACTTTTTGTCATGAAACACTTTTTGGATCTAAAATCTTGCTTTTTCCTTTGTTTTGTTTGTCGCTTAGATCTTGGCTCATACCCAGAAGGGAAACTGGCCACACTGTACCTTATAAGGCAAATTTTTATACAATGCTTATTAAAAGAGAGAGCGATCAGATCAAAACAAGATAAATAATAATGTACCTTAAGGAAAAAAAAAGTGAAAAGGGCAAAAGGAATCAATTAACCCAGATTTTTTTTTTGTAATTGCAAAAAAAAAAAAGAGGGGGAACAAAGAATTTAAATTATCTGGTGGTACAACTAACAGCGTATCCCTCCGGTCTCCTGACCCCGCACCCGACTGGCTCGAACAATAAAGGGGTGATGTATGAATGCTAATTCCAGCATACCAATAGGCCTCTTAAGAATTATTCGGCGGGGTGAGGCGAAACTACGGCATGTGAAAAAGAAGTAATCTATGTTTTCCAGTTCATTGCAAACTGTACATAGATTAGTTAATGAAAATCCTGATTTTTGAAGATAATTTTTAACTGAGGAACTCTACAGCGAAAGCTTTTGAGGGTCACCTCACATTGACGGGAAAGGCATTTTATGGTGTTCCATGTGAACTCAAAGTGCTGAAACTCTTCAGATTGTAGGAGCAATATTTCATTGTTTCTTTAAAACTAACAGGTGTTTGAATGGTTCTGCAGTAATAAAAGAAAACTGTGGAGCAACTAGTACCACTGGAAAATTTAGACGCAGGAGCGAGTGAGTGAGTAGTTTCATTTAGTATAATTCCTGCATGCCCGGGGACCCAAAGAAACCGAACTTCTGATAGGCTACACGGTGCGAGAGACCAAAATATACCGAGAAGAGGAGACTGCTTGGCTGACGTTAAATGCGTACAAACAGACAAGGCATCCAAAATAATAATAGCTTTTGATTGCTGAGAAATTATTTTTCGAAAAGCCAATGTAATTGCCAGGAATTCTACAAGATGTAATTGCAGGAATTCTGAAATTCGCACAAAGCCAGAGCACAAAAGACCAATTAAGCTGATGAGAGAAAACCCCTACTCCAGCCTTCTGAAGATTTTGCATTGCATCCGTAGAAATTACCACGCGAGTAGGAAAATGACTGAGATGGTCTTGAAGGGAGGCGCTCCAGAACGTGCTTTGGAAGTAACTTAGCATTTTTAGGAAAAATGTCATCGAAAGCTAAGTCAAACTGTATCGAGCATAGGGTTTGTCGAGTTTAATTCTGAAGATAAATGTGAAGATTTGATAACTGAGACTCGACGAAAATGACTTGTGGTTTTTGACAACGACACCACAGGTTCTTGAAGAAAAAATCAAGAGGTTTGATGAAAACTGTCTGAGAAAGGGAGAGGGGCGCATTGCAGAGCTTTAAAAAGGTTTGCACGGTAAGGTGTGGTAGTCTTGCATTAAGTGGAATGATTCGAGCTTCCAAATAAAGCACGCTATTCGCAACACACCTAGGTAGCCCGATACATAGCCACAGAGCTTGCTTTTATAGCAATATTAGAGGTCTTGTACTCAGCACTTCCAGAAAGATGAACGCAACCAAACTCCAGAACAGGGCGTACATAAAGTTTGTATATCATAAGTAATGTATCCCTACGCATCCCTGAATTTTTATTGCAAAACCAGCATAACAATCCCAAGGCGCCTTCTGCTTTACGGGTGTTTGATCCTATTTGTTGCTGCCAATTTAAATTGTCCACGTAAACAATGCCTAGATATTTTAGTGCCGTTACTTGTAGAATCGAATCATCTGATAATGCAGAGAAATACGAGAATGAACACAGAAAATACTATTAGAGCCCATTTGCTAACATTTAGCGAAAAAGACAGTCCGCCAAGCCATGCCTCAAGTTCACTCAAGTAAGATTTGATACAAAATATTGATATCTCGGAATAACGAGAAAAAAAGCAATATCATTGGCGTAGACATCAAGAGGAACATTTTTGTACACTAGAATTGATGATAATGAAATATTAATAAAACAGGTGAAAGAATTGACCCTTGTGGAACACCCGTTGTTTGCTTATATGAGGCAGAATCAATTCCCTCGTGGCAACAACAGAATTACCTCTCGAAGAGAAACTCCCAAACTCAAGATATAATGTAAAAGGGCACATCACAGCTCACTAATCAAGAAATCAATATACTGTGTTCAACACTATCGTAGGCTTTAGCAATATCTAATGTGACTAATGCAGAAAGCTCACTATTTACTTTTGCAAGTAGAATTTGGCTTCCAAATCAACATGAACCGACCATGTAGAGCACCCCTGTCTAAATCATATTTGCCTTGGCGAAAGAATACCCTGACGAGAGATAAATTCACTGAGCCTATGAAGAATTTTTTCAATTATTTTAAACAATTAACACAACAGCATCTTCTTCCATTTCCACGGAAATGACAACTCCCTCACATGCTCCTGTTTTTGCACTCGGAACACTGCAGAGCACTGCTATTTTTTATTCTGCTTATCCGTAAGAGCCACCCTGTCCAACTGATATGCCTATAGCTTCGCAACAGATAAAAAATGCGAAATTTCACATCACTTTGGTATGCTGATATTGGTACATTTGCAGAACAAGTTACAGCTAGAACAAGAGACAGTGACACGGGCGGAAAACGAACAAGTGTCAGTCACAATTTACAAAGCACGTCATTTATTTTTCACATGGTTCGATAAAAGTTACTTCATGTGGTTTCGGCGTTCTCTCTTCGGCACTTCGATTTTTCGTCGTTTTGACGTTCGGCCTTTTCATAGTTCGGCCTTTCTTATGCCTATGCCTTTCATTAATGTGGTAGAAGTCATTAATCGAGCCCGCAATACCCATGACCACACGTGACACACAACAAAAACTTAATTCAAAACTAAGAACTTACGGTTGAGTGTGCTGCGAAGATTCAGAGTCTGCATGACGTTTGGGCATTTCAAATCACGGCGATGAAACTCAAGTGGTAGCAGAATTTCTTCAGGGCGATGCTGATTGTACTTATCACTGTAACAGACAAAGGCCGAGAGGCAAAATACTATGAGAGCACACGAGAGACGCGCAACAAAAAAAATTCACTTTTCTCGCTAGCACAGTAGTCAACTTGAAAGCTGCATTGGCTGCATTTCTTACCGCGCACGTTTGCTGGTCGCATCAAGTTGCACTTCAGAAAACGCGCGCAGATCATCGACTAATCTAAAACCAGGTGAGAAAAAAAAAAACGATGAAACCGGAGTACACGCAGGAAGGAAAGGTAGGAGAGGGCATGCCCAGCCGGCGCGGGGCGTGAAAAGTGTGGCGGAAATGACCATCATGGCGTAGGCACAATGACGGCGTTGTTATGGTTACGTGTTGCGCAGCGGAGCTGGTCTAGCAGTGAGCGGCCGCGGCTGGCGGTGGAATGTGTGCACGGAGGAAGGTGTGCCTCCCCAGGTCTCGTGCTGAGCCGTGGCGGACAATATCTGTGCTCTGCGCGCGTTATTGGTTACGCAGTGTTCTCCTGGCAGTTACATAACTCTTAGCAACGTTTACAAATCCCTTTGTCCATCACGGGGTTTCAACAGTGTGTAGAACAAGTGCATATCCATGTGTCGTGCGGCGGATGACGCGGATGAAGCAGTTAGTGTTCAGCGAAATCGCATTGCATGGGCACCATGACGAAGCTGAATGACGACGAACGCCTTGCAGGTCAGTGGCGGTTGAGCAGGGCTCCTGCTTGTGACAAACGGACGACGCTGTTGAGCCCAGCAAGACGCCATGAGGACCATGTGCACATACGTAGTTTCGTGTTGTGCGTGTACTATAACAACTTGCATGTGCGTATTAAAAACACCTTTTCTGTTCCGCTGGTACACTCTCCACCAGCATTACATGTAATCTCAACGTAACAGCAACCGCGTTCAACTGTCACTAGCACCGTGCTCAAAGTCACCACGGTCACAGAATGCTGACGCCGGTGAGTTTCACGCGGAACACGGACACAGTGGCAGGACGCTGCGTCGGGCCGCGTGGCGGAATGCAACCGTAGAAGGCGCACGACCGATCGTGTTGTCTGTACAGTTGCTGAATTAATGACGTGAAAGCACTCGCCGTTGTCAGTGCATCTAGCGCGCGTTCTCTCGTAGTTGCTTTGTTGTCGGCGAGCTGTTACTTTCTGTTATTACTCGGACGAAGCGATTTCGCTGAAGGTGTCCCGCTGGCTCAGACTGATGAGCCCAGTTCCATTAGTTTCGGATCGTCACGACACCACGCGCTGCGCAGCCCACGTGCTTTCCGAGCCGGAGAGGGAGTCGTGCCTTCTGCTTCGCATTCATATGTAAACAAGAGAGGAGAATTTGCCTAGTCAATATGGCCGACTTTCGGCTTCATCGCGGTTTCACTACCAGTGACGTCAGGGCCTCTCCTTACCTTTCCTTCCTCCGTGCCGGAGTATAACGAACCATAGCCTCCTATACACGGAGGAAGGAAAAAGGAAACCTTTCCTTCCTCCGTGCCCCTATATAACATATAGGAGGCTATGAACGAACGCACTGGAGAACCGGCGGCCCAATGTTGCCAGCGCTGGTCCGGCGCATGCGCTAGTAATCTAGGAACGTCTCGTCTTCGGTGTTCCACTGCCCCGCCGCAGTAGTCTAGTGTTACAGTGTTCTAGAACACTGTACAAGTGGCTAAGGTGCACGGCTGCTGACCCGCAGGTCGCGGGATCGAATCCCGGCTGTGGCAGCTGCATTTCTGATGGAGGCGGAAATGTTGTAGGCCCGTGTGCTCAGATTTGGGTGCACGGTAAAGAGCTCCAGGAGCCCTCCATTATGGCGTCTCTCATAATCATGCGGTGGTTTTGGGACATAAACCTCACATATCAATAATGCTTAGGTACAAAGTGGCACAACTGAGAAAAACAATGTTCCAACCGTTTGTCTCTAGCTGCCCTAGCTCTGCCTAAACCACGCTGTTGCTAATTGTTGTTGCACAGCGTCACACGAGAGCCGCAGCTGGAGCCCTGACATTTTGTTTGGATGAATTAACGATCGCGGGCGTTGCTTCAGTTGCGGGCACCATATGAGCTTTCCCCTAGAGAAAAGTCCAAGGACTTTCGCCTCGACCGCAAATGCAAATGCACGGACAGAGCACTTCGCGGGCCGCGATCGCCGCACGCTATTTCTGATTTTTTCGCGGGAGCGTGTTGTCGCAAAGGGACCACTTAACGTTCGAAATTCGCAACGCGCTGTGCCGATTAAGTGGATATACGTGTGTGAATGCTAAAGTCAAGTTTTAGAATAGGGAGTTTTAACAGCGCAAAAAAATACATGGCGGACAGGAAAAGGACGGGACAAGCGCCGCACGCTACTTTCGGATTTTCTGCAGGCGTGCCACGAACGGCGGCTCGCGTTACGACGCATGTGCAGTGGCAGCGACCGCACTGCAAGGGCTCACGGTGTGCTATTCTAAAACTCCTTATAGCGCACAGCAAGCCCTTGCGGTGCGGTCACTGCCACTGCGCATGTGTCGTAATGCAACCCGCCGTTCGCGCTTGCGGCGATCGCGGCCCGCGAGGCCTGCAAAGTGCTGTGTGTAGCTTCCGTGCATTTGGATTTGCGGTCGGGGTGAAAATCCCTAGACTTTTCTCTAGGGGTAGCAAACGTTATTCTAAAATTAATGCACATGGTGCCCGCAACTAAAGCAACGCCTGCAAACGTACGTTATTTCAACCTGCCTATTTTTGTTGCGACTTAATTAGTTCTCCGTCCTTGTCTATACAGTCTGAATTCTACCTACTTTCTGGCATATTCTTGCAACAGCCTTGGTGGAGGAGATCTGCATGTCGAAAGCACGTAAAATTTCAATTGAGGCTAACATGTGTCGGCTGTTCTATCATGTCAGCTCTGAAAGGCCCGCTGGACATAGCTGCCATAGCTCAACCCAGCCATGCAGACTGCATAATAACTTTTTCTTAGCGCACACAGACAAAGAGGGGGAACAACACCAGCTGAAGTTATTACACATTCATACCAACTAGCTCGTCTTGCAGTATATAAGCCAGACTGTTCTGACTGATCTCAGAGTTCCTTGCGCTTTCTGCGGTACCAATAATGTGTATTTTGTTAAAGATCAGCTGACAAAGTAAAAGCAAGCCAACAAGACTGACATGTGTCACCAAACTCATATATTGGTTAACATGACATACTGTGTAAATGTAATGGCCTGTGTGTGGTTCTAAACACATGAGGACAAATTCATCACCATTTGGGGCTGCATATTAGCTTCATGTTGGTAAGTGGACAAAAAAATTTTTGAAGCTTACAAAACTAAAGGACATTGCTTGTGACTTCATTAATGTACTTTTACGCAAAGACTGCTGAACCATTGGCACGATAAGAGAGTGTTGATGCTGCAAAAAAAGCAAAGGGCCTCCATGTCGCACAGTTTATGTGGATACCACAGACCACTGCACAATTAGAGTGGTAGTTTACAAAATCTTGGCCAGAACATAACTGAACCATTTGTGAGTTCTTGGGCCACCTTTGTGGTTCTTCTATGAAGAAAGGGACAACACCTCCTACATCAACTGTCAGCACTTCATCAAGAAAACCCTGAAGAAAGAGAGAGAAAAAAACTTGTTCTTGAAACCCAAGTCTTTTTCTCAGCTCTAGGATGGACCTCCCCTAAGATAGTATATGGCGGAGGAGATGTGCAAGTCGCCAGCACATAAAACTTCAATTGAGGCTAACATTCAATTGAGGATTGTCCACGAGGTAGTTCTTTTGCCCAGATTTGCAGCCCAGGCCTCCCATGTAAGTATGTTAGAGTGGAGCGATTGGTGTTATGGAATATTGGCTCTGGGGCTGTGCCATTATGTGTGGGATAGAGTCGGTATGGAACTGCACACTTCGCAATGAGGTGTATTCCGGGCCTACATTTTGTGCACTGTAAAGTAATCCGGCAAGGAATGTGTTTGTGCTTGCCTCAAAAGCGCAGTTTATTTTCTAGAAAAAGCGTCAGGCGGTCAGGAAGCTCGCTTCGGGCCATTCAGATAAATTTAAGGCCAACCCTGGAATGTATGTGAACACCAAGGTATCAAGGCATCAGCGTGGGTTTGGGAGTTGTCCAAGAAGAGTGACCTGGCATCGACTCCGGGTGGACTAATATAGCGAGATTATGATGTCCATAAGTACTGAGCATATCCAGTATGTTAAATATGGAGGGAGTTGGTTTGGCATGAAGGATGTTAAACTTTTTTGCCACGAATAGATGATTCACTTCATAAATTGTGGTACTTTTCTCTTGAAGACCTTCAGGCCAGCTATTCACCACTTGTCTTTTATAGAAGTAAGCAAGAGGTGAGCACCTTCATTACAAAAATTTGGCTGTAGCAGTTTAAAGCATGCCCTTTATCTTATCTTAAGTACCAGCATTTGAATGAATGATGGGTTCCCTAATTTATGGTTTCCTCTGGTCCACTTGTCTAATTAATATATTGACCTTTTTCACTTATATTCACTAGGCATGTAGTTGACTATATCCACTCTATGAATGCTAGTATTCAGCTAAACTGTTTAAAATGTCATTTTTGTCATATATAGGTCACAGTGCTTGGTCATCTTGTTGATGCTGTCGGTAAGTGCAGGAAGTTTCGCGAAATCACACCAACTTTATCATTCGCATCTGAAATGGCAATTTTAAACAAAGAAGAATGACATGCGAGTGACCACCAAATATGTACGGCAAGGATTGCACGAGGCATATGTTATCCAATGAATCAACTTAATTAATTATGTAGTCCACAACTGAAAAGTATAATGTTTGACTTCATCAGTGCAAAACAGAGCGGAAAAAAAAAAAAATCGAGGACATAGAAATAAACAGACTTGCTAGGCGCTCAGTCCCGTCCGTTTCTTTCCGTGTCCTCATTTTATTCTGCACTATTTCACACTGATGAAGCCTTACCAACAAGCTCAAATCCATAATTCTGTAATGAAATTTATGACTGTTCACATTTAGCTGGCGATGTGGTGTCAATGAGTTGCGGTGTTGCTCCTCGCGATAAACTTATTTGCATAGACTGTCGGGAAAGTTGTGCCACAAACAAGTGCCAGACAGCCAACAGAAAGAATGCAAAGGTCTGGAGTATATCCCAGATATACAAAGGTACAATGAATTGAACTTGGCTACAGAAGTGCCAAGCAAAAGGGTGGCAGGCAAGTTGATCAACTAGGTAGCGGCTACGCTTCAGTATTTATTTAGTGGGATATCTACAGCGCCCAATGGGCATTGTAGGGAGAAAGGACACTGCAAGCTCCTGCGACCTGGAACTGCTCCTTCAATTCCTCTCTCGTAGCCTGTAATGCCTTATTTTTTATTCACTTTTATTTTCGAGCTAGCTTGCTAATGATTGAAATAATTTTTTAATAATTTCCGCTGTTTCCTTGTGTTTGTCGATGCACTGCACAATAACGCATGCACTACACACCACATGACAAAGCAACCCTTTTGAGAGCTCAAATAAATAAACTTTCTGAAGTGTGTGGAATAAAAAAAACGCCAGGCCTGAGCGGAAGATGCAGCACAGCCACAGCGAAAGCTAGAAAAGCAGCCTTTCAGAGCCTGTTCAAAGCACTCATTAACTACTGCAAGCACACTAGCTTGATAGCCACTAGGGCACTAATAATAAAATTTTGAGAGGTAGGCCTGCACTTGCTATGCTATTTTTCGTCATTCTTTTGGGAAGCGTGGTATCCGCTAAACACTTGCAAAAAATTTCGTGCCAATCGTTCATGCAGTGGCTCACGACAATGAGGAGTTATGGCTAAAGTGGGTATGTGCCACAATCAATAGGGGAACAAGAACAAGCTTTCGTAGTGAGTTGGAGCATTGGATGGCCCACTCGTTATGTTATTCACATTGTGTGACGACTGCTTGTTCTTATGGTGGTTTGAAACGCCTTATAAGTCGTATTAACGTGATTGCTTTCCCGACATCAAGACTGCCTAAGGCAAGTTTGTCTACAAGTCACAAGCACCAGTGTAGCTCAGCGGTAGAATATTGGCTGGCACCCAGCAGACCCGGGTTCGAGCCCCACTGTGTCTTTGGTGCTAGGTTTGGCAACTTGCAAGTCACAAGCACAAGCATAGCTCAGTGGTAGAATACTCGGCTGGCACCCAGCAGACCCGGGTTTCGAGCCCCACTGTGTCTTTGGACACCGGCGACGGCAGTGGCGGCGGACAACTGCGCGTGACCCGATTTGTGATCTCATAACAGCTTTCGCTGTAAAAACCTGCAAGAAACACATGTATGCCAACTGTTGCACAAGCTCTATCAGATCTTGCCATTGAAATCTGTAAGCAGTTTTATGGCTGTATTGTTTGCTGGATTCGCAGTGCCTACATCTGCAGCCAATTGATTTCATCAGCACCAATTTTCCTTAAGCCTATGATATTGTCAATATGGTGAATTATACATGAAGGAAACATCATCTTCTCTTTTTTTATACAGTGCCTCTGTATTGGGAATAGCTAAAATATGGTAAATTATACATGAAGGAAACATCTTCTTCTCTCTTTCATGCAGTGCCTCTCGGCAGATCAGCCGTCTTCACTGTCATTGCCAATGCATAGCTATACACAAAGAGGGACACAATTATATTTCACATTGAAGGTGTGCTGTACCTTTCCTAATTTTTTTCTGAGGGGGACCCTGGTTTTACAAGTAAAAAGGTATTTAATAGTAGACTTTCCGAAAATAGTACTTTTGCACATACGGGCATTTCTACATGTGCTGACCAAGTTTTCAATGCGGAGAATTTTATAGTTGCACCTACTCGCAAATCCGGCATTGATGGTACTCCCACTACGCATGCTCGCGTCTCGTGCCACCTGTCGCTCCCCCCCCTCTCGTCTCGTCGCCTCGCAAGGCCGAGGCAGGCAGCGTCTAGCTGCTAGTAAAAACCGACTGCTTGTGCTGCACAACCGTTCACTGGCGACCCCGTATGTAGTAACTGGATTGCATGTTTGGAATTCAGTCAAGGGCGTCATTACCTGGCTTTCGATTGATTGATGATTTATTTTTATTTCAATTGATTGATTGATTATTTATTTATTTATTTATAGTGTCAACCCTCGCTTGAGGGTCATAACAGGGAGGGAGCACAATAGTACGTACAAACAGAAAACCAAAACAACTGGCTCTGAAATAGCAATGCACAGAAGAAACCAAAATTGGCAGTAGTTCATTTCAACCATGACCAAAATAAGGATCAATTTCTCTGTGAAAATATTGCACATCGGTACATTAACAACATGATGTGGTAAACGACTCCATTGTTCTATAGCACCCGGAAACAATGACCATCGTAAGATGTCAGTGCGAGCATTGAAAGTTTTAATGGGGGCATCATGATTCAATCTAGCGCTACGTTTTCCGGGAAGGCGTATGTACTCGTCTTTAGGTTTTTTTAATATTTCTTGCATTATACGATATAACGTTTTAAGTTTTTGTTTTTGTCTTCGAATTTCCAGTGGTTCTAAATTGCATGAATTGAGCATGTCAGTTACTGAATCCCGCCTTCTATATCTAGAGCACACAAACCGTACTGCACGCCTCTGAATACGTTCTAATTTGGTAACTAAGTGTTTTTGGTGAGGGCTCCAAACCACAGAGGCGTACTCCAGTCTAGGTATAATTTATGTTTGGTATGCAAGCAGCTTAACGTGTTTCAATGTTTTATGCAACTTCGCTCGAAGGTAACAAAGTTTTTTAAATGACTCAGAACAAACTGATTCAATATGACGGTGCCAAGTTAAGTTGTTTGTAATTGTCACACCTACGTATTTAAAATATGTTGTTTCACAGAGGGTGTTGCTCCCGATGCTGTATTGAAATTTGAGAGCATTTTTCTTATTGGTAATGTGTACATAAGTTGTTTTTTTGTGGTTAATTTGCATATCCTATTCGCGACACCACAATTCCAAATTTTCAAGGCACTTGTTCACCTCAAGCTGATTATCAGTACAGCTTACAGGCATATAAATCAAACAATCATCAGCATAAAGTTTCATCTTAACAGGTGGCTTCACAATAGTACTTATATCATTGATGTACAATGAAAACAACAGCGGGCCGAGAACGGACCCTTGAGGCACACCTGAAAACACATCTAGTGTAGTTGAAAGACAACCATCAACCATCAAGACAACCGCTCGCTTGCGGTTATTCAAATATGCACCAATCCAATTTATGATTTCATCACTGAATCCCATTTTTCTCAGTTTAAAAAGCAGCTTAGTGTGGTTTACAACATCAAAAGCTTTAGCAAAATCAATGCAAATTACATCAACCTGTTTGCGTTCATCTATAGCCAAACTAAAATCATGAATCGTTTGAATCAACTGTGTCACTGAGGACTGGCCGTTTCTAAATCCATGCTGACAGTCCAGTCATTAAGTAATTGATTGACCTCCAAGTGAACTATGATATGCTTTGCTATAATATGCTCTATAACCTTGCAGCAAACCGACGTAAGTGACACAGGACTATAGCTGCTAATAATCATTCGGTTGCCGGCTTTAGACAAAGGTATGATAATTGCACAGAGCCAATCCTGTGGAAGAGAGTGAGTTTCTAAAGATTTTTTGAAGATAATAACAAGAAAGAACGATACCCATTCTGCGTATCTTTTCAGACAGGCAGTTGGTATTTTGTCCGGGCCGCTAGTCTTTTTCGCATCTAGATTTAGTAACCGAGAAAGTACACCTTTTTGATCAAATGACAAGGGTTATATAGGACATGCGCATGAAAAATGCACGTTGCTATCACCGCGCACATCTGACGGCATCATGAACACCGACTGGAAAAACCTGTTGAACTCGTCTGCTATATCAATCCTTTGGGGCACTGTTCTTGATCCGGCAGTGATCTGTTCAATTTTTTATTTTCTGCCGCTCATATAAAGCCAGAACTTTTGAGGCGCACTCTTAATGAATTCAGCGAAGGTATGTTAGAAAAACTTACTCTTTGATTCGGGCAAGGCTTCTTTTACGTATTTGCGAGCTTGAGATAGTTCATTGGTGTTCCTGCCTTTATTCCGTAGCCTTTTAATTTTTCTTTTAATGTAAATTATATTCCTGGTTATCCGTGGGCTGCATTGTTTTACCTTCTTAAGATGAGATGAGATGAATCTATGTACACAGGTGTCCACGATTGTCTTAAATCGATTCCATAATGTCTCAATGGATTCATATTTTGAGACGGACTGAAATTCATTGAAGGCAACTTCTAAGAAATCTAAAATAGTAGTGTCATCCGCTTCCTCAAAATTTTTAATTTTTACACGGGATACAGACTTTGAGAAAGCATGTGGGGTTTAACGTTACAAAACCTACATACGATTATGAGAGACACTGTAGCTGGAGAGCTCCGAAAATTCAGACCACCTGGTGTTCTTTGACGTGCACCCAAATCTGCGTACACGGGCCTACAGAATTTTTCCCTCCATTGAAAATGCAGCCATCACAGCCGGGATTCATTACTTGGCTTTTTCTTGACTTAATTGAGTAGATGCAATGGAAGAAACAGTACCTTCAACCAGTAGTGGGGCACAACCTAACCTCCGTGTCCGCTTCTTCTTCATTGAAGAAGGAAACGCTTCTTCTTCATTGAATAAATAAGAATAATAAAGACTAAATAACAATTAAGCGTTAATTCCCAAACCATACCCACTTACGCAGCATTCACGTGAAACCCTCACCACTCTGCCACGCATTTACTCGAGTTCCTCTTGTGGGAAGATGCAGGTGGTTTTTTTACAGCGAAAGCTGTAAAGAGATCGCAACACGGGTCTCCAGCGGCAGCATATGTAGTTGTCCACCGCCAGTGTCCGCAAACACTATCTCATGAAATAAGAAAAAAAAAACTCAATAAATAAAAAACACCGAGGATGTAGAAGGGTTCAAGCCCAGGTCTCCTGCGTGCGAGCCCAGTATTTTACCACTGAGCCGCGCCGGTGCTTGAAAGTCAATTGCAAATTTGCCTTAGGCAGACTGTTGGGAAAGAAATTTTGTAAATATGAGTAATAAGGCGTTATATAACAGCAAAGGCACAACCACACGACACAGAATGCGAATGTCGTAACGACTGGGTCATCCATTGCGTTAATGCATCATAAAACCTTGTTCTTATTTGAAAAACTTGTTTGTAATTGATCACCTATTAACAATTATGGTGCATAGCTACTTCAGGCCTAATTAATTCATCGTTGTCAGCCACTGCATAAAAAATTTTGCACAAAATTCCTTGCAAGTGAGTAGCGAACACCGCGCTTCTTAGAAGAATTACGAAAAATAGCATAATGAATGCCGGCCTACTAAATTATGATTATTTATGGCGTAGTGGGTACCCAGCAAGTGTGCATGTAGCAGTTTCTCAAATCGTTCAGAAAAGGCTCTGAGAGACCACTCTTCCGGCCAGCTTTCGTGATGACTGTAGTTTTTTTTTTTTTTTTTCTCCAGGGATTCGAATTGGCGCTTCTCTCTCAGTGCAAATTATGCCATTGCAAGCTATATTTTGACTGAAAGCCAAAAAATGAGATCATTCATGCCACGCTGTGGCTGAACGATGTATGCTGCAGCAGTAGACATGCTGAAGAAAGGTTGAGGACACAACCCATATAAACAAAAAGAAGGAAACAGGATAATGCTCCGTTCATTCCCTTTAATTCTTTTTTTTCGTCTTTATTAGTTGCGGCAACCATTCTTCAGCATGAACCAATTAGCCTAACAACACATTCTCCTAGGCAGCAGGGAAGGAAATAATTTTGCGGCATCCTCCACCATGACATAAAATACCGTCAAGGATCTGCCACAGCTCGGGCAAGAGTCTGCGTAGCGGTCACTGTAGAAATTATGCAGGGAGAGGAGGTTGTTGGGGAAGGTATGTGTTTGAAGTTGATGAAGTGCCACCTCTTCTACTCGCTAAAATGACAATGGTGGCGGGTGCACGCCGAGTATATAGTTCTGGGCATGATAATATTTCTGGGTATGCAAGTGGAGGGCCCATTTCATCTACTCTCAGCCCTGCCATTTCGAGCAACTTGGTCGGTAAGTTTTCAAGCGACAGCATGAGCATTACCCGGCAGGTAGGCGTAACTAGAAGTTCAGAGCAAGTAAAAATGGGGCTGCAAAAAGTGTGGCATTATGCGTTGTAAGAAGTATCGGTGCTTCGACCAGTTTTATATGCCAAGATAACTTTGGCATTAATTTGGCAAAGACTTAGTGTGTTTGTTATTCTTGTACCGAGCCAGCTAGCACAATGCTATGGCAAGATCCCAGCACACTATCTAAAGCACTCAATGAAATTGAAGTTCTTGCATGGGCCTTAATGGGTTAATGAAGGAAAGTTTTAATTTAAGGGCTTGTTTCCTTTGTTAGACAGTGTAATAAATAGAAGTAATAGACTATGATGACAAGTATTTAATTAAGGGGGGTGATATTAGTAGAAGTAGTAATGTAAATGTGAAGAAAGGAAAATGATCGGAAAGATAACTAGATGCTGACAGGGACCAAGCATGCAACTTTCAAACAACCCGTTCGATGATCAATCAACTGAGGTACAGTAAGCTACCTGCTCGTAATACGATCACATGCTATGTGATCTATGTGATGCTAACAAGCAAAAAACCATGCTCACCGTAATGGCTACTGGTGGCGCTGACTGCCACTCCTACTTATAAAATGCACATATATAGGCAATAAAGTTGATGGAGAGATGACCCGTAGCTTAGCTGGCAGAGCATCGGATGCATTATTTGAAGTTTGCATGTTTTTTTGCCAGTGGCAAGTGATCTTTTCATTCACTTTTCTTTCTTCACATCTATAATAAAATATATATGACAGACAAAACATTTATTTTACACATGAGATATGTTTTGCTGAAAAGGTTGTTGCTTTAACTGCTTTTAATCTACAACAGCTACTGCAGTGGACTGTCAAAACAGCTGGCCATCCGAAGAAAAGAAAATTAGAGGTGCTTCACTGGCCTGGAGGGACAGTGACTTTTGTTGGAAGAGGTGGCAACAATACAGCCTCAGTGATCCCAACAACAGCCCTGTCAGGCAATCATACGGGCCATTCAGTGCGTATGGGAAACCTTTCATTGGCTACGCCATGTCACTAACCAGTGGTGCCGACGAAGCTCTAGATCTGCTTAGCACAAATAATCCTTCTTTTCTTTTTGAAAACATGGTGGCTGACTTCTGCAAAAAAAAGTAATGAAATACGTGTGTGCTATACAGTATCACAATATAACTGATACATCATATAAGTATTTCACTACTGAGATACAAATGCATTGTTGAAATGTATCTCAATACGGAAATACTCAAAAGTATCTCTAAAATACTATTGCAATATTTTTGTATCGCAGTACTGCCCAGCCCTGGTTCCATGAAATTACTTTGCAAGGAAACAAAGATATGTACAAGTCTCATGGCATTCATTAGCACAGGCAAGATCGCTGTTCCAGACAGCTAGGTATCTCTGAATAATATTGTGTATATAAGGTGGGGCACAAGCAAGGCACACAAAAAACCAACCTTCCAACAAAAATATGCCTGGTAGTATCATCCAAAATAAACCACTATTTGTGCACGTTTGTTGCGAGATAGCATTGTCACAGCAAAACATTTCAGGCATGATAACCTTTTGTTTTGATATGTTCCTTTTATTTTTTATCATTCTGAATATTTAGGTTTGGTTTCTTTTAACAGCGTAGGAGCTTTTCTGAAGGTAATGCGGCATCCTTAAAAAGACCCTCCTGCAACAGTTCAAGTAATTGTTGATTGACTTCACTGAAGTCAATGCCTTACAAATTGGCATTTCTTTTTACAATCCATCAAGTACAAGTGGAGTTACAGCAATTTGTCGCATGTTTTTTCTCTCCTTTTGTACGAGCAAGTGCATTGAAAGCTTTGCAAGGGGGACGACGTGTCGTGACCTTGAGTACTTTTTTCTTTCCTTGAACATGCCTTACTATTATTATAATCACTAGAATGCAGCATGGACTGCTCAAGTCAGCCAATGGACTTCATGTTCGTGGCATCATTTGCCGAAGGAAAAATGAGCGGTTTCTGGCTGCCTTTGAAAATTAATTGTGAATTCTGGGCCGTGCGCTTCACTATATTGTTTGGCTTGTATGTTCTTGGTTGCTACCAATCGGCAGCATTTTCTGGCCAAGCAAACTTAAGATGTGATGCAGGGCTCCTTTATGACTGCTTACTTTATCAGCTAACCATATTGAGGAGAACACTGAAAAATAACGAGTGAATTTGTGTACTCATGATGTAAGCTTTCGCTGCTGAAATGGCTTTTGCAGTTTACAGACTTGATGACTTTATTAACTAGTAATATCCCAGAGTCTCCAGAGGAGCGTGAGATCTTGTCAGAGGCATCTCTGTATAATATTCCTGTATCTGAAACAATGAACGTACGGTGCCTGTAGGAATCATTTGCACTTATTGTGCATGTTGAGGAGAACATGTTGCTGACACATATAGAGGCCAATACAGCTGCTGTCTGAAAGAAAAAAAAAAAAAACACAAGATGTCATTACTGTGGGAAGACAAAAAATTATTCATGAATTGTTGGAAACCCAGAATTTATATTAACAAGGAAGTTAATGTGGAAAAGAAACTGATCCGGCACAAAACGGGATAACCTGTAACTGCTAATTCTAATAGAATTGTTGGGGTTCAACATTCTAAAACCACAATATAATTGTGAGAGACACCATGGTATGGGTTCCAGAAGCTGTCACAACCTCGGGAACGTGCCTCTAAATGTAAGCACACGGGCCTCAACCATTTTTACTACCACCGCAAGATGTGACTGTCGCAGATTGGATTCGATCCCATGACATTCGGGCAACTTTCAATTCTAAGTGTAAATTAACAAGCATCTGGAGCTGCTAAAGTATCACTTTGGAGCAGTACAAGACATTTCTTAATGAAGAAATTTTTAAGCTGCTGCAGTTGTGCCAATACCATAATAGCCCAGCAGATTAGATGAAGTTGCTGTTTTTTATTTACTTAGTTTCTTTATGATGTTTTAGTTATAATACAGGAAGCACAAGCCAGGCACGAACAGTGTTAATTTTTCATGCATTGTGTTGGCTATCGAGTATGACTTGGGCCTTCACTGCATGGTGAAGGGCCTGCTGTTATGCTTAGCGGAAAGACCTAATAAAGAGGCTCTTGAGGTTCAAGGGTGGTTAATAAAATACATGGTGTACAGGTCTCTCTGCAATTTCCCAGACCACCTCAGTACATAGAATTGTTGATTCAGTCTGGCGGTAATATGGTCACACTTAAGAATTAAGCATGTTGCATGAACATTTCAGTGTTTTGCATTATATTTTGATACACATTTCTCATTTATCTGCTATGTAATTCATGGCATGTAATTCACCCGGTGTTGATCACCTTGTTTTGCAGCACATGCCAGAACAGAGATCTAAGACAATGCTGTTTGTTCGCATGAGTGATTTCATTTCTGTGACAGGGAATTTTGGCACAGTTAAGAGTTGAGTTGCACAAGCTGTGATGAAAGATTGTACAAAAGTACAGTGCGACAGTGTGATGTTGAAAGTGCAAGAAAATCTACATTACAGTGCTAGAAGAGGACTACGATGGCAGAAGGTTAGACAAGGGAGAGAAGAGATGCAGCCCATGACAAGGTTGTCAGGTTCTAGACTGAAACGCAAGAATGCTGGAATGCTGGCAACGTCAGAGATCCGCGATGTTCTCCAAAGATTCTGGTGCACATGGATTTCAGGTGCTCCTACTGTTGCAGTCACTGGTCCAAGAAATTCCTGGATTTCTTCGTGGCGGATGGACTTGACTGTCAGAGTTGGTGACATGTTTGCCTTGTTGGCTGTGGGCCACGGCACCACTCGGGTGCCAACTGAAAGCCACCGTGACAGGTGCGTAGATAGATCATGTTGATTTCATTGGGAGGCTATCTGCCTAGGAGGACTAAAAGCTGCCGACTGTGACATTGTGTGTGGACTGAATGCTTTTTTTATATTACATCACTTAATTGCAGTGCCTTGTTAATTTTATTAGTTTGTATTAAGCTCACTTGCTGTTCTTTTTGTCAATCGTTCTTCCATCAAAACAAGGTGTATTTTTACTGTAAAAACTGTGTGTTTTTGTATTTAGAATTGTTCACTCACTTCAACGAGGCAATACTGCACAAACATATCATCACAAGGCGTATCGTTGTATATTACAATGCTGTACGTGTGCATAGGATTTTGTGTAGGCATCTGCATAAGTGCCTGTGCATAACTAAAAAGAACTGAAAGGGAACAACACCAGTGCTTGTTGCTAGTTCTGTCCTCTGTTTGCATCAGTTTTCTCAGGCACTATGCTGTTGTTCGTTTGACTTTTATCTTTTGGTTTATGAGAAGTTCGTGCTGAAATGTTATTCACTTTTTTTTTTCTTTTTGTCAGCCAAGTGTTATAAAAGTTAAGTTCATTGGACTTGTGCTGATGCTTTCTAGTCAAACACGTACTTCATGTGAGAGAAGAAAGTCCTAGAGTTCTTGTATGTCTAAAGTAGTGGTACGGTATTTCACATAGCAAAGGAATGCTACATGGGACACTCATGTGCACCATTGTATTCATGTCTCTGAAAAGTGTATGTTGTATTTTATTTTGTTATGAACAATACAGTGAACCAGCAATTGTGCTTTCACTTAGATAATCAAAAAGTATTGCTTTGTCTGGTATATAGTAACAAGAATTCACTTAAGCATTAAAATGTCCCGAGGACTTCTGTGTAATGAGGTTCCCCAAATTTAGTTGCAAATACAAAAAAATCCAATCTACAGGAAATTAATTTTACATACTCAGTAAGGTATCCCAGAAGAAGCTGAAATAAGTACTTTTCGCTTGTTTTGATAATCTATATTAGATTTCGATGACATGTTAGTGGCAAAAACCACACAAAGCTACTCCACAATGTAATACGTTCTACATCTTGCCCTCATATTTTAAAATTAAGTGGTGATCTTTGTTCTAAGCATTCTTTAACATAGAATTCTAGGTTAACTTCAGCTGTGACAACACAAGCAGTAAATGATGTCTGCAATATCTGGTACATATTTTCTACAATGCTTTCAGTACCACTTATGTAGAGTACATACAGCACACGAGAAACATGCTTGATAGTTACTTTTCATGCAACTGCTTTGCTGTGTGTACAGCCATAATAGAAATGCACAAAGCAAAGTCCTCTGCTTTATTTACAATATATGGCATCTGAACTTCATGAACCACATACAGATGTGTGTTCCTTTGTAAATAAATTATGCAGACTGTGCAAGTCAACTTTTAAGTTTTTTGTAATAGAGGTGGCCTACAGAGTGCTTAAGAGGAGGAACTTTACACATTGTGGCTGATAGATTGCTTTTTGACAGAGCTTAGTAAAACACCACATCATCAAAATACATGTGGGCAAGACAAACGAATGAAAAATTGTTCTTGATTTAACAGCACAACACTGCTTTAGGAATAAAAAAAAATACACCTACGCTGAAGTATCAAAAGCATCTTGTATTGTTTAATAATGGAAGTTCTTTAGCACAACCTAGTATAAACATAAGCCTTAGCAATCATGCTGAATTGATTGATATGAGGGGCTTAACGTCCCAAAACTACCATATGATTATGAGAGACGCCGTGGCGAAGGGCTCCGGCGATTTTGACCACCTGGGCTTCTTTAACGGGCGCCCAAATCTGAGCACACGGGCCTACACCACTTCCGCCTCCATCAGAAATGCAGCCGCCGCAGCCGGGATTCGATCCAGCGACCTGCGGGTTAGTAGCCGAGTACCTTAGCCACTAGACCACCGCGGCGGGACAATCATGCTGAAAAACCAACTAAGCGAGAACATAATGCTAAATTTCAAAGATCACAGTGCTATGTAGTAAGACACTGGTGCTGCAAGCTTAAAAACATTTATAGTACTCAGGCACCTCTTTGCTGTTTTTTTGCATTCTCAGTATGTTTCAGAGAGACTGCCCGGCACACACTAACTGTGCTATCAAGCAGTGAACAGCACAAAGCAGCATTATACAGAGTGCAGAAACGATCACTGTCTTTCATTGCTGGCTGACACTAGAGAGGGATTAAGTCTCAGTTGTCATCAGTCTATTTCAGCTCCTAAAACTGTATAACAAAGTGCACTGCCTGAGGTGGCTGAGAGTCTCAAAATAAATTTGACAGAGATGGCCATGGTGACAAAGTAATCCAGTTGCCACTGAATATACGAACCACCTAGTTTAGCAACCTGCCTTTTTCACAATGCCACAATTCATGTGCCCTTCCCTCTGTGGAAAAGTTGCAAAATGCATTTTCGTCTTGCAAGCTTTCGTTTAGGCAATGGCAGTTGTCCTGGCCCCCGATAAAATAACAGGGCAGTCCAGCAAAATGTAAAAAGTAATTTGTCTTCAAAAGTGTTGTTTTGGAACAGGCAGTAAGTAGAAAGCGAGTTGCTTGAAACAATGCTTCTATCCCCATTTATAACACATAGTGTTAGGGCACGAGCACCTTCTACCCTCCTCCTTTAAAGAAAAAAAAAAGTAGCAGCAAAGATATAAGCGACCTACATCAATAGCAAAACTCTTAGGTCCATGGCCAAAAAGAAATCTATGACCCAAGTATTTCACATTCTGGAGGGTCAGGTACAAGCAATAGAAAAAATTAGGGTAGCCCTCTCCTTTTGCAACTGCCATAGAAGTTGATGAAGGGGGGGCGCCATGAGTTCATTGTGCCCTCATAAATACCACCTAAAATATACCATCAAAATTTTGTGCCAACTATGGAATGTTTTATTTCCCAAATCTGCCTATGCAACACAACCGAGTGCATAGATTGAGGAGGGAAGTGCTTGGCTTGAAAGGTTCCTGAATAAATCAAAATGCGAGCCATCACTTGCCTCGCTCGTATTACATACAATTTCCAAAAACTCACATCACTGTCTTCAGATTGAGTAATAAAAATGATCCCATCACTAAGCAAAATAAATGAAATGTGGATATCGATTGATCATTTATTAATACTACTGTCCCTACATTTAGGCGTTGATCGGATATGAAGTCCAATGTTCAGTGCATCGGTGCGCTGCAGCTACTCCGCTCGCCAGATTCATGTGCAGGCACACGATTTCACAGCTTGACATGCGACCAATCACCACACCTTCATCCTACCATACAATAAGAAAAAAATTAAATAAAAATTTGTGCACAGACAGCCAAAATATGCTGTATGCTGCAAGTTCTCAATTATAGTAGCCATTACGTGCTTTCTACTCTCATTCTGTTCCAGCTATTACCAACAACACTACTTCACAAAGAAGTGTGAAAAATTGGCTGTGATGCCACTGATAATTACTATCACGGCCACATAAATAGGTCGCTTACTTTTTCTTCGTTGCTGTTACCACGTCCCATTGTTTGGGGCAAGCGAAGGACGGCCAGTCGGTAGACGGCGCATGACGAAAAGGGAAGATAACGAAAAGTGGCTGCGCAGACAAAGTACTAAGCCGTTCACCTCTGCACGCGACTCTGTTACCAAACCTCAAAAGCTTTTGTTCACCGCACCTGTGCTGGTGAGTCATCCGCACGGTGGAAGCGTTCCCACGGTGAACAAGACTGAGAAACAAGTGATCCCTGTTGCGACACCACTCCCGACAGGATAATGTGGTGGCATGCTGTCACAATAAGTGTGGACAGATGGCAGCATCGCGTGTACTAACTCCAGACAGTCAACCGGCTGTCTAGACAGGCTTGTTGTTGCAGGAAAGTACTTTAAGCTGTACGTTGACGAAATGACAGAGTTCTTTTTTAGCAATGTTCTTGGAGGATGAGGATAGCAAAGTATGGGAACGCATAGACACATCTCTGAGGAAAGGAGAGTAGTTTGCTGCATTGGCAAAGCATCGAGAAGGGGCTCGTCCCACGAGGCGGTTTCAGACCAGACAGGAGGTATTTAATGGAGAGAAATGAAGAGGAGGGGAGCTTGGTGCTAGAGGACGAGATCGGGAAGCTTAGACAAAGGTCGTGCTTGGCGCCAACTCTGATACAGGGGTGATACTATATTGAGAAGTTGGACATGTCGATGTGTGCAGTATACTAGGGGCTCGGCAAGTAACGCCGATGTTAAGACAGCCCAGTGCTTGCTCTGCGGTCAGTTTAGTCGCCACCTTGGCCTTTGATTGTGAATAAGTGTCAGTGTGTAAATAAACTGAGGTTTGCTAAGAAATGAGCACCCGGGCCTGTCCAGTCCTGCAACGTGTCATCGTGGCCATCTGAACCATTGGTATTACATCCATCATCCCAAACTTAACTCAGGGGCTGCTGTATTCTACGGTGATGGCTATACAGGATGTTTTTTTTTTTTAAATTAAGAATTACAGTTGGCTCTCATTAATTCAAACTCGAAGGAACCTCTTCACTTTGTTTGAATGATCAAGAAGTTTGAATTATCAGACGTTCTCAGATGACTCTGGGCGAGGTGACACCACACATTATGATTAGGAATTGACTTTATCACGTTTAAAAATTTTTAAAGTGTTTTTAAACCTGAACTCCACACAGTGAAGAGAAAGCAGAGGTGTAAGGTCTGCAAGTTTATTGGCCATTTTCTGCTGATCAGACCTTTTAAAGAAACCGTGAACCGCCAACTGCTTCACTGCTATAGGTACAGTAGACTCACAATAATTAAAACAAAATTAAACTTTTTGGTGGGCCCTCTATTTTTTCAATGCATTTAAAGCCTCTCAATTCAAACTCCATAATTCGATTAATTCATACTTTTTGTGGTTATATACCAGAAAATATCTGATGCTTCCCCACTACTACTTAAAAATTTGGATGCTTACATAATCCAAACAGTTTAAAAATTAAAAATAAGTGCCTCAGGCCTTCAAGGAAAAAGGCTTTGCTAGTAAATAAATCAGGGCATAGTCGATCCCTACATAAAAATACTGGAAGAAATCTACAGAGGATCCACAGCCACCATGGTTCTCCATAAAGAAAGTGGCACTGTCCCAATAAAGATGGGTGTAAGGCAGGGAGACACGATCTCTCCAATGCTATGCACCGCGTGTTTACAGGAGGTTTTCAGTGCCCTGGATTGGGAAGAGTAAGGAATAACAGTTAATGGAGATTATCTTAGTAACCTGCAAACCGCTGATGACATTGGCTTGATGAGTAACTCAGGGGAGGAATTACAGTACATGATTACTGAACTAAACACGAAAAGCAAAAGAGTAGGTCTCAAAATTAATATGCACGAAACTAAACTAATGTGCAACAGTCTCGGCAGACAACAGCACCTTGCAATAGGTGGAGACACGCTGGAAATTGTAGAAGAATATGTCTGCATGTTGCGTTGAGCCCAGTTACTCTCTCCGAGCTCTTTTCGAGCATCGATCATTTTAACTCCTTTCTGTCTTTTTGGTTGGTGAAGGTAAAGATGAACACCTCAGTAATGCCTGAATTCTCCACCGAATATAATATTGTGGTCATGAATCATGGCACGCTGCTTCCACGTGATGTCACTGAATGCATTGAATCTTGTAAGTGCATTTACAACATCTGCATCTTATTCGTGAGCTCATTCCAGGCCTGAGATATCACCTTTTCTCTTAGATGTTGTATATTCGTGTTTTCTTTCGTTTCAAGGCTGCCTGAAGCATAAATTTTGTCATTCTTTTCATCTAGCCGTCACTTTCTATGAAACTGCATCTTAGCCACAGCTTTCAGTAACATTGCCACTGCTCTCGTAGCTATAAAAAAGAATAGCAAAGAATTTGAGGGCCTTCCACGTAATTAAGTGTTGTTTTATAATGTAATAATGCCTATAAACTGGAAGAAACAGTTATGCATACATGTTTTATAGTTAGACTAAGCAAAGAATTGCTTTACTTTTTGTTCAAGTGCACTTCCAACAGGATTTCTGGCCAATATACTGCTCAAATTTTGTTCGAAAATCCATATTTTCATGCTAAAATGACTTCTCTCAAGATGCAGAAAAGGAAAAAAAATATATATATATATATATAACTTTAGCTATGTTGCATGCAATGTGGCACCAGTTTAAAAAAAAATCCAACAAAACAAATTTATAAACTCAATGTACTATCAATACCATGCATCCCTGATGTGCCAAATATATTCGATTGATTTCCTAAATATTTCTGATACACTATGGCAAAAAAGCATAGGGCTGATGGTGACAGGAAGCAGTGGAGAAAGCTCTTACTGAAGAAAAAGAAGTGGGACACATTCATCCCATTATTTTTCAAATAATTAATTTGCCATTCTTCTCGTTTGGGTATATATTATACTTTATTAGGGTGGCCTGTAATCCTGCTAGCATTTGTAGAGTACTAGTTTTTTCATATAGTTCAAAATGAACTTTAGCAAAACAATGTTGTGTCATATAAAAGTCACTAGTGTGTGAGAGGTATTAAGCCTTGCATTCTAATCAAATCGCACATTTCTGTAAAACTGCAAGTTCGCCAATGCTTTCTTTTGTGGTAGTACCCCAAACTAGCAGTCCATAATTAAGTACTGATACGAACAGAGCATTATACAAAAACATATTGATGCTTGTAGGGCATTCAAAAGAGATACAGCGCACCACATCTTCTATTGTACTAGATAGTTTGCTAATTAGGCAATTTATCTGGTCATCCCAGTCATTTGTTCATTGAAATAGACACCTAAAGTTTTCATTTATTTATGATACAAACTCAATTTCCGGATTATTTAATATTATTGGTGCTAGTTGAACGGTCTTGTTCCGCAGTCGAAACAAGATTGCCTTAGTTTTGCTAATGTTAATTTTTAAGTGGTTTTTGAGTCGTCCAGTAATTTATTTTCGATAGCACTTTGTTACCTCTATTAATCAAGTCTTTTTCTGGATTCCCCGAAAAAAATAAACTGGTGTCATCTGCGTTTTTAATGTATTTGGCTGCACCATAAAATGTCGGAACTTTATTGATATAAAGTAAAAACAAAAATGGTCCTAGGATACTTCTCTCGGGGACACCACATATGACTGGTTTTTCATCTTATCTCTCTCGCAATAATTACAAATTGACTTGCACTGGATCGATAAAATTATGGCAGTCTCCAAAAAATGGCAAGCACTCTAAAATTATTTTTTGAAACCTTTCGAAAACACTGGTAATATGGATACCGGCCTGTAGCTGCTCATTTTATTTTTATCCCCCTTTTTGAATATTGCAGTCACTTTGGCGGTTTGCACGTCACATTGAAATATTCCTAGTGACAAACTTTGGTTATATATATATATATGTTATACCCCTGTCACATGAGAAAGTTTAATGCCATTATACTTTATTTGCATTCGACACATCGAATGACATTAGGAGACGTGTGCTGCTACACGGAAAGATATAATGTCATTTGTAAATGATGGCAATTGCGATGTCGCTAAGACGGGACTGAACAAAAAAATAGTCACAGCGTGTGTAAGAAATTTAATATGTATACTAAGGGTTATAAAAAATGTTTCCATGGATGAAATTGAGGATCAAAGGCTAATACGCAGTTTTTTAAATATCCAAAGAAAACCTCGTAGTTCATAATAAATTGAGGCGAGACTGGAGCCACTATCGCTCTAGGGGAAACGTGGTAAATGTTCAATATGGCTGACATGGCAGAGTGCGAGGAAGCTGCTGCAACTTCTCAGGTCGATCGGATAAGAAGCCTTGTCGCGGCGTACTTCTCCCTTCATGCCAGGCATGTTAACCAAAAAAGACAGCTCCGCGGCTATTGTAAACACTGAGCACATGGCTGACATGACCAGCATGTCTGGCGATGCTTTTGAGAATGTCGCTGTGAACGAGGATATTCAATTTTTTTTTCTAACGGCTCAGTTGAATTGTATGCAAATACATTAAACAATACTTCAAAAGAAAACCATATTAATACTTGTTATCATTTATTAACCATTTCATATATAATATGTTCACGGCTCTCTTCCTGCGAGAGTACATCTTCGCGACGAAAACTCATTTGAATGAGTTCGGCTAGGTCATTCGTTTTCTGAAGTCATTTTCTTTTAATGACATTAGACGTCCCCATGTGACAGCCAATTAATGTCATTAAATGTAAATGTCATTGGGTGCAAATGACAGTAAACCTTCTCGTGTGAGAGGGGTATTAGAAATGGAGTCAGAGTATCTATTACATATTTCACTGGTTTTACTTGAATGCCCGACACATCAGTGGCTTTACTGTTGCTCATGACAAAGAATGAGATAACTTCATTGTTGGACACTGGTGTAAGAAATATTGTATGTTCTGTGTATGAATTCGCATCATAATTAAAATTGGGATTATCTAAAGAATAGCCAAGAGTAACAAAAGTGCCATTGAATCTGTTTGCGAAATCACGAACCATTAATTCTATGATGTTCTGCAATATGCTAACTGTTTGTTCTAGTGATTTCCCAAGCATTGTATTTAGGGTCTACCAAATTTTAGCAGAGCACTGCGCAGTGCAGTAGCTATTCATTTTAGACCCTTTGTAGCTGCTTTGTAACAGAGTTTGTAAACTCCTTAAGTGCTTCAAAAGCCTTTGAGTTTCTAGTTTTGAGTTTCTAGAGACAATCAAAATAAGTTTTAACGGAGGCTTATTCCATGCTACCAGCTTGCGGCAGACCGTTCACGCTCATGGTTGACTGCCGGCGAGCAGCCGACGCAAGCGCGCGCAAACTACGATTCGCTTCGGCTGACCTGTTGTAGAAAGCAATGCAATGAGCCGTAACGGACGGCTTTTCTGCCCCACATTAAGCGATCCTGAGCAGCTACTGGAAAGTACTCTGGCCTAGATGTAGTCTGGACGCGGACAACTTGACAAGTAGCGGGTAATCTTTGATGTTATCGTGCGCTAACGTCATGAGAAGGCCGAAGAGGCGTTGGGAGAAGCGCCGTTGCACGCGATGAGCAGCGGCCGGGTAGAGCAAAATGCGGCGGTCCCGCCCTCTCGCGGCACGCCGAGAAATGGAAACGCCGGCGGCGCACGGCGCATGGGGAGAGTTTTACAACTGAAGCTATCTAGTAACGTTGCTCCACTGAGGGTGAGGACAGCTGCGTCGTCTGTTACGGCGGCCGCCGTTGCACCTCCTGCCGCAGCTCAGCAGTATGGAAACCGTGCTACACAACGTGCTTGTGGTGCCCTGATATGCCCAGAATTAGGTGCAGGCTAGCTTGCTTCTCTTCTTGTGAAGGCTTGGAAATCCTTTATTAAAGTTGATGTTGCCTAAATGCATGCTCATTAAGGGAGCACGTAATTCATGTAAACTGACAGCTTGCGCATGAGCTATACGCTAGAGGCAGATGTTGACTCTGTTATGTTGAGAACGAATCCTGTTCCTTATGCCAGAAACAACAAAGGGGAGTCTAAATACTTACTTCATTTTCCTTTCAACTATGCATTCGAAATACATAAAGAGTTGCCAAAAGTTTTCATAGACATGTCCGCAGGATCGAGTGTATCCCATAAAATGCATTTTAGCTTTGTGAAGTTATAACTAAGTGCAAATAAGTGTCTTACTTTGCTAAGTTTACTAACAATTTACTCATTTATTTTAATGGCATCATATGTATTGTACACAGTATAACAAGCCGAGAAACAGTGCTGTGCAAATACATCCTGCTAGGATGAAAGGAAAACTTCTTTATCATTATTATTGCCGACATTGCTAACGTACAATTTATGTCCGCAGTTCTAATAGCAGTTTGTTTCCCCTTGAGTTCTTGCCAAAATGATGAATACGTTATTGTCTAATATGTCGTAAGATGTACTTTGCATACGCACAGTATCTGTTTTTTTGTATTTATGTGTGCCTTCAGTTTCTTTTTATAGATATGCAGGTTTTTTTTTTTTTGCATGCCCAAGTGCTACACATGTTATTTAGTGTTTCCAATACTGTTTCACATATTGTGTGGCATATCGGCGGTGTCTTTTATTTGCTTTTTTTTATATATGTAAATTATTATCTGAGAGGGTTACGTTCCAAAACTACATCTCACGCCAGGACTGTGGCCATCTGTTTTTTTTTTTTTCTTAACCTGCACTGACCCAGCAGACGAGCCTCTGGTATTTCACCTTCATCAAAATGTGACCTCCGCGGCTGAGAATGAAACCGTGAGCCTCGCGTCAGCAAACCAGCACTGTGACTACTATACAATCGAGGCAGACACCTTTCTTATTGCATTAACTGCTTCCCCACAATCTCCTGATCACACAACTTGACTTACTTGTATTTTTTACTCAGTGGTGCCCCGTCTTGTCTTCCTGCCTCTACTTTGTATAGACGCTTCGTGAGTACAGTTTGCATGAGCCCTTCTGTATGATTCTTCATAGCTTACAGTATTATTAAATAAATTATTCAGTTAGTTATAATGCATGCTCAAAGAGTTTAAATACTGAGTGCGTGTCCATGTGTAAATGCCTGCCGTTCCCTCTATTATATACAGTGTACAAATAATTTATTTTTGCGCATAATGTAGCGCTGACAAAAGCAATTACACAAATGATACGAGCTATGGCAAAATTCACTGAGGGCTGCCACTAGTCGCTTCGCAGTGGTCATAAATGATAAAAAACAATGATTGTGTTATGATTTGAGACAGGAAGAAAAGAAAACTTCAAGTACAGAAACAGTGAAACAAAATTTTTTTGAAGTGCACACATTCTTACATGGGGCATCAGACCAACATGGAAGGCGTACCTAAACCAAGGAAAGGAATGTAGAAAGAAAGAACCTGTGTGGCTTTGTAATAGTTATGGCACTCGAAAGGTCGGTGTAAGAAATATTGTATGTTCTGTGTATGAATTCGCATCATAATTAAAATTGGGATTATCTAAAGAATAGCCAAGAGTAACAAAAGTGCCATTGAATCTGTTTGCGAAATCACGAACCATTAATTCTATGATGTTCTGCAATATGCTAACTGCTTGTTCTAGTGATTTCCCAAGCATTGTATTTAGGGTCTACCAAATTTTAGCAGAGCACTGCGCAGAGCAGTAGCTATTCATTTTAGACCCTTTGTAGCTGCTTTGTAACAGAGTTTGTAAACTCCTTAAGTGCTTCAAAAGCCTTTGAGTTTCTAGTTTTTATAAATGCCTTACATAATCAGTCTCGTTTTTTTTATTGGGTTGAGTAAGTCCTTTGTCATCCAAGGTTTCCTGTATTTTTGGCAACTGAACAGGTTCTATAAACATTGCTGAAAAAAACTTTGCCCCCTCCCTCCCCTTCCCAAAGGAAAACCCTGCGCACACCTAGGGTGCCTCGATGCCAACGCTGCTACTTTTTTATTAGGAGCCATGTTGTCAAGCGGAGTGCTGTGAATAGCGCGAAGACTCTCTTTAAATGCATTGGTGGTTAAAGAAGTAGTGGCACAATAACTTCGGCCTTATGTTTTTTTGCTGCAATTTGTTGCTGGAGGCCTCTCAGTCATAACACAGAGTATCATTTGCTGCAGTGTATGAAAGATAATTAATTAAAGGCTCCTAATAACCAACCAGCCTTAGCTTCGATTTGAGAGCTCCAGAGACGACTAGCCGCCGGTTGCAACCATCGCCACCTAGCGTGTGCAACTTTCAACTACGTCAGCACACAGAACTGTGACACATTTCTGCACAGTCTGCATCAAGAGGTCCTTTCTGACAGGAAATGGGACAGTGTTGCAGTGTCACTAAATACAAAGCTTTCAACGTGTGTGCCACAACCACAGACTCGCAAGCAGATACCCAGTACTAGTCCGCTCGTGTAAACATGGCGAAAGAAGAATGGCGGCTATGGCGTCGTCATAACTTGTTGCAGTCACGTGAGAGAAGTAGGGGGGTCACCAAGGGTCACATACGGTGTGTAACTTTGAGTATCAGTGTACTTTGAGGTTACACACCTTTTCACAGGAGGTAAGAAAATGCCACCATGTTGGGTGGTACTCAGGAGTACAAATGCTGAAGTCAAAGCCTCAGCAGTGCATTTTTGGGGGGGCCCACGCCAATTTGCACATCCCAATAAGGACTATGGCAGCACCCAGGGATCCGTTTTTGAAAATGTCTTAATAGCGCGAGGGAGCCGATCATTCATGCAAACTTTAAAATTCATTTAGACCTTCTTCCAAGCTATATTTGCGGTTGAAATTTTGCAGATTATATATGCATTCATACGGAAATCCATCCCAGAGGCTATCTCGGCTGCGTAAGCTATATGTTGCGGAGTTTTACCAACACTTTGCGCTAGCGCTGATAGTCACTGCACACGCGTTGTATGCCATCATTTGGCGGGACTCCACTAAGTAACGGAATTCACGGGTGTCTATTAAACTGCCTCATTACATCAGTTCTTAGACCAGATGCTATGACAGGCTTTTGCATCACGTCATTTGTGTTTATTTGCATTATGATACACCTGAGGTGCATATCATGAGCATTTTTGTCGACACCTGACAGGACACACGACAACTTTCATTTACATCAAGGTAACGAAACAGCTGCGAGACCATGAACACTTGACATCACATATATGCCATGGCCAGTAATTTAGGTCTGTCATGCACATGTGATGGCACGCCAAATGCGGTGTATATGAAATGAATGAAATAACTTCAAAATGCCAAGACCGCTTCGTGCAACATACGTGACATGCATGACATTATATTCTTGTTATGGCCTATCATTTCTGTTCGTTGCACACCCAATATATTAGCTGGAGGCCTTTTATCAATAAGAAAGTAATGTCTGCCACTGAAGCACTGAGTGAGTCAGTGCCAGTAGCATTGACAGTTGTGAGTTCCCTGGGAAAAACAGACTGACTGACAAGTACAGATGGATGTATCTTTTCTATGGCCCATGTAGAGGAGATACATGCCCTCCTGACCCATCAATTCTTCACATAAATGTGCACACACACAAGCACACTAAAACAACCAAGTGCTTACTTAACTACTGTGCCACCAGATCATTGGTGTCATATTCAAAGGTGCTCTTTAATCTGTTTAACTGAACCGAACTGGGTCTTCCTGGAATTTCAGTTTATGGGATTCTACATATTTGAAAAAGCCCAAATTATGCCTAATTCCAAAAAGTTTTTTTCACCCCACAATCTGAATTCACAATTGTGACAGTACAGAGCATCCTGCTTTCCAGTATTTCCAGTTCCAGCCATTGATGCATTTGAGGTTTTACTAAAGTGCCCTCGATTAACTATGTACATTTTTTCACCATAAAACAAAAGGATGGAGGTAGTTATTCACAAGGACTGCATAATGAAACAACTCTATTCACTCAACTCTGCTATAAATTGGCACTTTGAGCAAGTTGGTGCATTTTCACCCAGTGTCATCTGCTTTGTTGTTCTCACCCAACACTCCTGGTAGGTGATACAGATGAAATATAAGCAAGAGGCCACTTCAGCCATTTTTACAGTGCACAAAAAAGGAATAGAATTGAAATTGATACCTGCAATCTTTAAATTCTGTCTTGCATAGGTCCATCAAAACCATCAGCAATTCAAATGCTCCTTAGGAGAAAAGCATTCTGCATATACTACCAAATGAAATGACATTATTCACATATATACACCCCCTGCTGTTGATAACTCTCATCATCACATAAGCTTTCTCAGCTTCTCAAGCCTGAAAAGGAAAAGAAATGAAACGGAAACATTTTAGGCCAGACTTATAAACACATGGTACAGCACAAATAACAACACATACACCCATGTGAAAATGTTCATCTGGATTACTATATAATTGCCATTTGTTGCTGGTTAAGAGCATCACACGCCAGCTGTTCAACCATATATTTACAGAAAAAATGAAAGAGGCTAATGCCTTGACATGAAATAAGGGGTATATCGTATGCACTGGGAGATAGCTATACGGTCATTCATATAAGCACTACAACAAAGTTTGAAATGAAGCTCATCTGGGCTTCACTGCTGCAGTCGCACAACTTTTTTTAGTGTCCGCAATGTGATGATCAAGCATAGGACCAAGCTTACTCATGAAATGATCAAGTTGAAGTCATATGTAAGCTAGGTGATGTGTGTATGTAGGGCCCGTAAACCACCTCCGATATCTTTTCAAGCATTTCAAGTAAACACGCGCATCGTGTGCAGAATGCCGTCACGATCAACAATTCTACACATGGCAGTGCTACGAGCTGCCGGCATGCCACAAATTCTAAGAAACAAGCACTCCTGCTTTACAGGCCTTTCTCGGGCCTCCGCGTGACACAACAAGCCTAATATGCTGTGACTGGTCGAGCAAGAGCCTACGACTTCCAGTCAGTCTGCAAGCAGCTGTACGTACTGCTTGTTGTTCTTCATCGTGTTGCTTGCGTGCGTATAACACGTGCAGGACACGGTGTGTCCCCGTACGTGTCCATCGCGTTGGCAATTCTTTGAATGTGTGCGCGCAACGCAGGTTCCATACCGGCACAATTACAGCAGCCATGGTTCGCCAACAAGCACGCAACTAACGGAGTCGATGGCCGGAGTCGCGGCAAGTAGAAGTAGACGGTGTTTAAAGCAGCGTGTCGGCGATGAGGTATGCCAGGCGAGATTGGGAGGGGCACTCGGTGAGAGGGAAAAGCGGCAGGATAGAGGATACCAGTGGAGGGTAGTGCAGGAGAGAGCGAAAGATGAGGTCGTCACGGTTTCCATAATAAAACGGGTCTAACTCCGTTATTACTGCAGCGTTCTGAAAAATTTTCATGGCTCTGTGTCTGTCCTACACTCGTGCACAATTTCCCCACCAGTCCTGAATTTCGACCTCTGGGTGGTTTACGGGCCCTTTAATGGACCTTCTGTCACACTACCTGTACATAAAGTTGCATATCTTGCCAGGTCTTGAGCTAATGGCGAGCACGTGTTTTAAAATAATCACTGATGTTTATCAATTGCACTCCTGTACCTTTTTTTTTTTTTCGAACAGTGTATACATTCAACCCCCCCCCCCCCCCCAAAAAAAAACGAATTCGCTTCGAACCTATATTTCACTGAATTCAAGGCAATGATGCGGGCTAGTTTGTTTCCCCCAGCGCGAAGGCGGGGGTTCAGTCGGCGGATCATTACCGCAGGTGTGATTGTGCTCCTGATTTCGCCAATACACATGTGCTTAGAAAATACAAGAATAAGGCAATGTGACAAATTATAGAAGCATTCGCTATCAGTGAGAATGAAAGAAAATGTGTCAGTGTAGCGTCGGTTGCCTTATCCAGAAAAGAGATTGAGTATTTGAAAGTAAATCTTGCACATGCAGGGTGGTAACATGTGACTTTACAGACATAAGAAAGCACTTAAGCGTGTGATTGTGCGCATGCACTCATGCCCGATGGTACTTTTTGGCTTTTTTAATAAAAAAAAAATCCGTTGATGTCTAGCACCTGTTCTGCTAATGTATTCCTTCTGTGTTTATCTTTTTTTTTTCGTTTTGCACAAGGAATATGAATGCAAATCACTGAATTCACTTTTTGAACAAGCCTTAAATAAATAAATAAATAAAAGAAGAAAAGAAAAAAAGAAAAAAATGGAGAGTAGCATCTCCTCTTAAGGAGTCGAAGATACCATTCCCAGGCTGCATTCCAAACAAAGTTCATCTGTCCTGTGGGGAATGTTTGAAACAATGTTTGAAACAAAACTATAAAACCATTATTCTTAAAACAATGTACTGCATGCTTGCAATTGTTCACAAGGCGAGCAGATGAAATTCTTGGAGACGGCACTCAGGCTTCCTACATTGCCTTGTGGCTGCCACTGTGTGCATGGGCAAATTTTTAGATTTCTAGTGAGAGAACTCTAGCTGGTGTATTCGCAACACAACACTACTGTGGTATTTTCCTAGACAAGCATAGCATGAAATGCTAGTTTGCTGCTGGAAACAATTTTTCTATTTCAACAATGACGAAAAATTATACCTCGACATGATGTCTCTGTAAGAGGGTTCTTTTTCAGATGTTGGCAGTTCATCTGAGGAATCACTGGTTTCATCCCCTTCACTGCTTTCTTGTTGAGAGCCCTTTCTCACTGTTATTTGTTTTGCATGCTTCTTGTGTTTTTTCTTCTTAAGTTTAGACTAACGAAGAAAAAGAGAAATAAAGAAAGATAAACTTGGCATAAAGGCACGAAAACTTTTTCTACAAGCATAGATCAAATGACAATTGCCTAGCTCACCTTCAGCTTCTTTTTGTGTTTCTTCTCGCTCTTCGTCTTGCTATTTTTTTTCTTGTGCTTGTTAGGGTGCTGCAACTTAGAAGAACCTTGAGGGATAGCTGAGAATAGAAGAGTAACAGACCAATTGCCAGCATATTATACTCACAGGTGCACAGACTGCACAGGAGCACTAAGCACCAATAAATAATATACTATACACCATTCACACACTGCAGTTTAATTCTGCATTACTTATTGTTCTCTACAATATTAAAAAAGATTGAAATGAGAAAAATTCTCCCCCAATCTAAATTTACATTTGCTCCCCAACGACAAAGAAACATAAGACAAAAGCCAAAATATAGGCCGACCCCCTCCCCCCCAACCTTGAATCTTCGAAAAACAAATTTTTAAAAATCACAAAGTATCATGGCGCACCCTTACCTCAATATTTACACGACACAACCAGCTGGACTGTGGTGACATTTCTTTTTATTTTGACACTAATCTTATATAGTCAAATGCCAGAAGGCCACAAAGTGCTGTCACTCAGACTCATCTAAACTTGAGTTCGATGGCGTCTGTTTCTCACTAGTTACGTCCCAGAGTGCACCGTTCTCTGTTCCATCCAATGCGTTGCTTATGCAGCACTTGCAGAAAGGCTTGCGCACCATCTCTTCCAGGAGAGATTTCCCTGCTGATGACACCCAGCTACAAACAGACACAAGTGGTGGACGTCGTAGGCGGCCAGCGGGGGCCTTGGGATTGTTGCTCAGCATCCACACATTGTAGAGCTCGCGCACGCAATCTTTGAAGGGCTCATTGAGCACTATGTCCAGTGGCTGGAGGATTGATGTTAGTCCCCCAGGGATCACAACGAGGTCCATCTTGCCATCGGACAGAGCTCCCTTTGCACCGGCCGTGAGGTGGCTTCGAAATGAGTCGAGCACCAACATGCTCGGTCGCTGAAAAAGTGCACTGGGTCGCCAATTCTGCACGAGCTTGATCTACTCAAACACGCGAGACTCGTTCTTGAACCCCTTTTTGTTCGCTCTCACGATAACATCCCGAGAAAAGTCTTTTTTTGGTAGCCCTTTGCTCTTGAAAGTGATACAAGAGGGGCAGCTTCTTTCCATCGGCTGTGCACATGAGCATCACTGTAAATCGTGAATGCTCGTTGGCCGTTGTCAAGAGCTGCACTTGCTGGGATCCTTTAGCAGTCACAGTCCAGTTCGAGGGCATATCAAACCAAATCCACGCTTCGTCAGTGTTGCCAATGTGTCATCATGTAGCAAAGCTGTCGACAAAGCTTTACGTTTTGAAGTGCTAATACTCAACCAGCTTGTTATCAAAATGTTTGGGCAGTTTTTGACATGTGGTAGTATGCCGCCTCAGCACAAAGCCCTTCCGCTTCATAAATCAGTGCACCCACTATGGTAAGCCCTTGAATTGCGCTCTCGTGAGCCCAGAGTCTCGCTATCTCAATTGCTTTCAGGCGGATGCACTCCGCTGTCAGTGGTGGTAACCTTGCATGCAGCTCCTGGATGAATTCAGCGAGTAATGTTTCCAGTTCGGGGTGCACTGCAGTCCATCCACGAAGTGAAGTTCTTTTTTTTGTTGCTGCAGGATGTGTTGTGCTGCTTTTAGCTCCTTTACTATCAGACGCTTTTCTCTGATGCTACGAATTCCCGTTGTGCCACGAGATTGCCGTGTGCTTCGGCATACTCGACAACTTTTTCTTAAAGCCCATCGTAAAATGCCATTGACTACTATTCATTTCTGAAGAAAATATAAAAGAGCAGACCGACAAAGGTAACTGAGGCAAAATGGCATTGCTAGAGTGTACTATCATTGCCTAGCCTGGTCTATAGTTAACTAGAAGAGATGTATTGGCATGAACGGCCGGGAGCGCCAAATTTTTCAGCGTACCTTTACGCTCTGGACGCCGCTAGGTTAGGTGGTTGCGCTGTTGCTCCTTTTCATACAGAGAGCCTAAAGCCCGTGAATTCAGAGGCTTCAAGGGAGCCTTCATGTGTGCGCCCCGCCACAACGAAGCCTTCATGTGTGCACCGCCACAACGGAGGCAGCGCGCACATGAAGTGTAACAAGGTTTTTGGCCAAGCTAGTTGGTGAAGATTCATAACAGCTCACAGCACACTCAGAGACACGGGCGAAGAAGGAACACACAGAGACAAGCGCTGACTAACGAGAGAATTTTATTTGCATTTCTGCGAAAGAGTTCACCAATTCACTCAGTTTAAGAGGAAATATTTTGTAAAAATGTAACGATATTCCGCAGTTTAACCGCAGAAAAGCTGTGTGCAATAAATTTGTTTCCTTTTTCTATTGCCTCATGAAAGTGAATATTGCCTGCAAAAGTGTAAGCCTATTACATGTTTAAAAGCGAACGATTCGTGCATAAATGAAAATATGTCTCATTGTTTCTCAAGTGTTATTAGAACGTTTTTGTGAAAGGTCTACATGGATCCAATTTTTTATAAGTGCCACCTTTACCAAAAGATTTGACCCACCCCCTTCCCATATTGAAAATATTTAAATTTCAAACCATCTGTATTACCTGTTGTGATCAGTAGGTATATACCATATACATAATAGCACTATATCGAAATGCTGCCTTGGAAGAGCATAAATGTATATTGTTGTATCAAATCAAAAGTAGATAGACGAGTGGTAGCGTATTTACTGTAAATACGGCAAACCGTTTTTGAAAAAGGACCACCTGTCCACTTCGGCAGAGCTCGCATGCAGACAACCAATGCTTGCACTACCAAATCAGTGAAGCTGAAGCAGCTAGAGGAAGCTATTTTCGGGGCAAAGCTCGTTAGAGTGTGGGGTTGTTCCCTCCTCCATTTGTATGTAGTATGTATATAGCCACCTCTAGTTTACGAATCGCTGACTAGATGGGGTGGTGTGTATATGTCCTTGGAAATAATATCATTGTGTTAGTGATTTTTGTATAGTTGACCAGTAAAGAGGATAGATGGCACTATTATACTAAAAAACCCACAGTATGTCCACCCACGGAGTGAATGATGATGATTTGGGCAAAACGTATGTCTGTCCGGTGCGTGCTTTAGCGTGATAGGAGCGGGTGGACAGACAGATGAACGCTTCGCCACACTCACCATCAACCACTCCATGGATATGCTGTGACTTTTTTTTTTTTTCACAAATGCGCTCCCTGATTTTCGAGGAAAGATGTCTTCAATTAAAATAAAGGTAAACAACACTATAGGTTAAGAAGGATGGAAGAAATATATGGTGCTTGGACTACACTTATAAGTGTCGTATGCATTCTTTCTTTTCGTCTTAACTTCTCGCACAGTTTAGTCTTCTTTCAGTATGATCCAACAAAACAGACAAATTTTAATGCTGTCCATGTGTCTTCGTCTCCTGATATAGTTAACAATTACGATGACAATCTGTCCGTGTGCTCCGCAAGAAAGAACCCAGGTAATATTAAACAAACACTCCGTAGAGGCTTACGCTATATTCACACGCGAGGGCAAAATCCCGCTTCTCCGCGGGATTTGGGGCAGCAGCGGAGACATCGCATGCACACAACTGGAGGTAGCTCACAAAATCATTGAGCATACTCTCGACTTCTATGCTTGTGCAGCATACTACTCATGTTTGTGGTGACGCAGGCCATGCATTGTGAATGAAAACCAACAATCCACCACCAAAAACCACTGGTCTCTTCCGCTGTCATATGAAACACATTCCGTCGTTGCCACAAAACTAAAACACGTGGCTTTTAAGCCGGCAGCCTGCTTCCTAGCCACGCCAATCCGACCAATGTTGACAGATCTGACGCTGAATCCTCTCGATCGAGGACAGATGACTGTCAAACGAACAGATCAAAATAGCAGCGACGCATTTCCCTTGGTGCCATGAGTAGAGGAGAGCAGATGAAGCGAGGACGGCAACTTTTGATGACGCAAACGTCAGGTGATACTCTGTCCGCTCTAAAAATTCCTCCTCCGTTCTCTCTTGTGAATCCACCTTTACAGTAAATATGACTTGTGTTCTTTCCAGTTAAATCTAAAAAGCATCAAGTCTCAAGCATGACCAGATGACAAAGCGGGAAAGAAAGGGGGTGGGTCGAAGGGCTCCTTTTATTTTTTTCAACAGGGCCCTCCACACTGTTAATCGAGCCCTGTGTACAAGCAATCTTTTTTAAATAAAAGTTTAGCATGGTAAAAATGAGTACGACTTGCAAGAGACTTTGGAGATTTGCTGTTCCAAGCATGAGATATATTGCCAAATTCCAAATTAGAGCTTAGAAGTAGTACTGCAAGGTGCATACCTGGCATTGATGATGCAGTGATAGAACAGGAGCTGCTAGTTGGTAGAGGTGGTGGCACTGGGCCATATATGCTGCCGCCTGATGTTTCCTTACTCGACTGGGAGGACGATATTTCACCTGATGAAGCATAAGTCACTGTGCTGGTAGGTGGATTAGATGGAACGTCTTGCAGTGGTGCAGGCGGCGCCCTGCGATCGAGTAGCTCAAAGTCCAGGTTGGCAAAGACTCCGAGGGCAGGTCGTGATGGCTGCTTTAGTGCTTTATTTGGGCTCATTTTCGTGTTAGTGGCCTCTGCAACAGCCTTCTCATCTGCTGTTGATGCTTCCGATGCGGGTTTAGTACTGAAATTCTCCTCATCATCGGAGGATTCCGAAAAAATTGACTTGAAAAATTCGAGAGGCGGACGCTCCTCTTCAGGCGTGTCCTTGGAGTCCTGCACCGGAGATGAGTAAAAGTGAAGAATCATACCATATTTACACTCATAATTTGCACCCTCGCATAATCTGAGCACCCCTAATATTTTGCCAGCTTTTCGGGAAAAAAATATTTACTAGCATATTTTGCGCTCCCAGACCCGCCTGAGCTAGCTCACCGCATGTGCATCTTTAAACCTTTCGATGCTTTGGATGGCTGTGCATCTCGCCGAGCAGACGAGCGCAGTCAAACAGGAAGCAAGTGCGAAGTCCCTTCTTTCAAGGACTTCCCCTGAACCAGGGTTCCAAAAAATACCGCTCACGAACACAAACGTGTTGACGGGTTGCCAAAACTGCTCCAGCGTTTGCCTCCCCCTACTTCCCAATCTCTACCGCCGCGATAATGGCGAGAATGCACGCATGCGTCCTGGCAAGGACAACTCTCTGCATTGGAGGCATGTGAGGGCCTGTCACACCAACTGTTCCCCTCGTTCCCTTCGTCTGCGCTGCAACGCACGCTTGTTCGATTTCGAAATCCAGCAGGCACGTTTTGATCGTTCCCTTGAGATGTGGCATAGTAATTATGTATACAGCAATATTGAAGCTTGCTTTGTATTGTAAATTTCGCCGACGAAAATGGGAAGCGTGCCTCCGCAAAGCACTTCAAGGGGACGTACCGCAAAGCACTTCAAGGGGACGTACTTCAACATGACAACCAGCGTGATCGGTACGTGAAAAAGCAGAATAGTGTGTGCTTGCCATTGCAAGTTTCGTGCAATTGAAGGAGGCCTTTTCAACTATGTGTGGGTGCTTAGTTTCATCGGTGTCGCCGTGTCGGGGGACCTAGTTTCTCCCAGCATTGTCAAAAGCCGAAAATGGGGAGTTCAAACGCGTTCTACGGAACCGAGGACGATGCGATTGGGGGGGAGGGGAGAGTGGTGGCAGTGGTTGCGATGATGATTCCCAATCGAACTTCACGATCAGTGATTCCCGCTAGACCGTGCGTGACCAGGTCTGACTGGTTAATGTACGTAAAATTATTTCAAAATTAATAAGTACACTTCATTTGTGCTCCAATGTATTTCTTTTTTAAAATGTATATGACACAACATTTCATTTCATACGCACTCGCAAAATCCCCACGTAATTTGTGCATCTCCTTCTCGGGGTGCCAAAATTGCGAAAAAAAAAAAAAGTGTTCAAATTACGCGAATATTTACGGTAATTCAATTGGACCTTTTATCGACAAACTTACAGAGATTAGCTCCAGCAAAACGCTACATGAAACAAGGCTGTGGCATTAGCATTTCAGAACGTTTTTTTTTCCTTTTTTTTCTTATCACCAGCGTTGACATGCCTAGGATCCAGAAAATTGTGGCTTTTGAACCACATAACATTTAGTGCACATGCTGGCCTTCGTTAAAGCTACGTTATATTATATATAGAGTTGCATGTAAAATGCTTTCCCATTCTTTGCAGATAGGTGCTATTATATATACGATTGCACACAAAAAGTTTTCCCATTATTGAAACTCTATATATGTATTATAAAATCCATCATAAGTACTCGATAATACACAAGTACAGTGATGGCATTAACCAAACTTAAATTACTGGATTTCATCCTATGTCCACTGACATGAACATACTGTAGTATTAGGCCCACAAAATAAAGTTAATGGACAATGCGGGGGAAAGACAGCTCTTTTGAATATGGAGTGAACACTTGCCCCTCAGAAAAACGAAGCTGCTTGACTGCAAACATACTACTGATTACAGAGAGTGATCGGAATCAGAACAGAGTGTATCGACCACACGTAGCTGGCTTTTACAGAGGCCTTGCAGGTGAGAAAACATTCTTGATTGGTAGTCGGGACTCCTGCAAACACGTGAGCCAAACATTATAGTGTGACATGAGACCTGGAATTTGCAATTAAGCCTTTAGATCAGCTAGAAATCGCTCCCTCTTCTTTCTACAAATGATGCCATGCACCCAAGTTACTGTGCCTTATACCCAAAGGTCACAGTGATCGGTTGATTTAGGCATCATGAACTGCATTATTACTGTGGTCACCGCGGGATGCCGTCATGTGCCCGTGCACACTCACCATCGCACTGAAAGTAAGCTGTGAATTGCAAGATTAAATAAAAGGAAAATGCTCAAGGTCATAACGCATGCTTGCCCCTTGTCATCCCCCTCCTGCATAGCGTTCAGCATATCCCTCTGCCTCCTCTCAAACTTGACAAATTCTAAAAATACTTGTGGGAGTCAATTCGTGAGGCAATAAGCTCTTTTAATGAAGCCATTAGACGATTACGTGAAAAAGTGTTTAAGGCCTTTTTTTTAAATGTGCATTAAGCAAGTGGCAATAAACAGTGATGCCACCAGGGCCTTCTGATTTGGAGCAATTTTCAGAGCAGCAAAATTTTCACTTTGGAGCATCTTGGAGCAGCAAAAGTTTCTATTTTGGAGCACATTGGAGCAGCAAAATTTTCATTTTAGAGCACTTTGTAACAGTAAAATTTTCTATTTTGGAGCAATCTGGAGCAGCTAACTTCACATCCTGGAGGAGAAGCAAGTTGCATTTACATTCAAGGGCATGGATAATTATTTTGGGGCTCTTGCCTGATGTGAAGAGCTAGAAATATTTCTATTCATTTCAAATTTTATGAAGGCAATCATCTTAGGAGCACTCCCTATTTTAGTTGATGATGCAAAAATAATGTCATCGTTATATTGGCCATTCTGAAAGAACTTGTTCAGTGATTATTTTCATAGCAAATAAACATAATACTGGTTGAATAAAATTATACCTCATGAAATAAAATTCTATACACCTTTGTGGTTATCAGTATATACGGTAGACAAACATTGTGACGTACAACACTAGAGACACACACTTGCAACTGCATTTCCCTCAGATGACCCAAGGATATAGAGAAGTTCTTTTTCTTTACAACCAATCATACTGCTGGGCTTAACATGACGTCATTTAGCTAGACTCATAAAGCCAACCTCCTTCAGCACTCATCTTTCTGTGCTGAAACTACATGATTCAACAAACTTCGTTTTCCATTTGCAGTGATGTTTTATGCGGCTAGGGCATCCTTTCTATACTCCAAAATCTAGCCCGTAGTGTTCTAGAAAGCAGTGCATAAATAATAAAGAACCTCACAGGATACCTTATGTATACGCCTAAGACGACTTGAAGGTGAGAACCATTTTCTTTTTATTGCGATAGCAATTACAAGGACATTCTCGACCGGTCTTTGCCATCGCCAGGGGCATAGGTAAATTTTTTTTATTGTTTGGGGGAGAGTGCACCTAGACCTGAAGGGGGGGGGGGGCATGCAAATGGTAATATTGAGCTATAAATATATGCCATGGCAAAAAAATATTTTAAGAGGGAGGGGGGCACATTCCCAATGTGCCCCCCTCGCCTGACAATGATTGATTGATATGTGGGGTTTAACGTCCCAAAACTATAACATCATTTACGAGACGCCGTAGTGAAGGGCTCCAGAAATTTCGACCACCTGGGTTCTTTAACGTGTTTGTGGCTATGCCACTGACTGTCGCCGTCATGTTTTGTGTAATATCCCGATCGATAACACCCCCCCCCCCGCATCGGGTGTTTTACAAGCGGGCAAAAGCGCACAAGCAGGTGCAACAAATGCAGCTATAACACAGATAAAGAAGTGACAATTTCTCCACAAGGGCAAAGCAATGAATGCAATAGCAACAACTTAAAATGTAACGCTGAGAACGGCAAGCAGATCGAAACATGTATTGCGCTGCTCACGCACAAATGACGCACGAAAACAACATACACAGGACGATAGCATACTAACAATGTTTACCGCTCGACAATTAACACACTGTTTAAACGAAAACGACCCACGAAACGTAGTCACAAGTACAGATGAGTGCAAGCTAACAAGTGTCCCAGTCGTTATGCTTCGCTGTGTATGAAAAGCGCGCTCTTTTTGCAAACAGGGCCTGTGCAGACAGCAAAGTGACCTTTGTGCTGGGCCCGGCATTCACCGGAACGCAATCGTTCCGGTGAATGCCTAAGGCACATGATTCTCCTTGCCGAAGGATAAGTGCGCGTGCACAAGGATCTAAACCCCCCTCCTGCCCCCATTAGTAGGGCAAGGTATGAGTGGGAGATAACCGCGCGTCGGCGCATCGTGATGAGCTGGGCACCGAGCACGGGCGGCTTTTTTTTTCTTTCTTGAGTTTTCATATGTATAGATACATATAAACATTGCATGAGGCGGTGGCGGCGACGTCAAGAAACCAACCAAGACTGTCCATATAATTGCTATCACAATAAGAGAGCCGACCTACCTCCTTTGCACGGAGTGCAGATGTGATAGCATCACCTTTTGTGCCAGGCCTGCCATCGATTGTTACTAAAGCAGAGGAGAAAGCGCCACTTATCTTCAAAAAGCAAGAAGGAACTAGGAACGAAGGCGGGGGGGGGGGGGGGCATTGTTATGAACTTTAGGTGTCATCACTGGCACTCATGCTAATTCGGCAGGCATTAAAGATGGCTCTTGTACTCTCAATTCGAACAGACTGTTGATATCACATTCATTGCTAAGAGCCTAAGTGAAACTAACAAATAGTATCTTTTGGACACTATGTCGCATAACTCAGATGAACGCTGGCTTAAGGGACAATGTTCACTCCAATTGCCGAAGCGGTTTTTGCACTGTCAGTTATCTAAACACAAAGCAGAGGTTATAGTAGCACAAAAACTTTACGAGAATGTTTCATTAGGCCTCGAGATAGGCGCCCGCGAAGGTGCTATCTCAAGGCGTAATGCTATCTCGAAGCCTAACTTGAAACCTGTTTCTTGTTTTCCTAGGATGCAAAATAACGTTCAGGCATGTTCTGACACCAAGACTGCAGTGTGCACACAAATGTTTACTGTGGCTACAAAAGCACTTGCCTCTTCATTATCATGCCTGGCATTCACTGCAGTTGACACTTCAGCACTTGAATCAGCAGTTTCAGTACTAATCACGGGTCCTAGAAGAAACATATAAATCTTGCAGTTAGTAATACATTTCTCAAATTTAGCCTGCCAGAAGTATTTGTGTGCGGAGATCACAATGTTTGCTTTAAACATCTTGATATAAAAGTTCCACCATTTAAAGTACTAATGCAATAATAAGCATATTTGATTGGTAAGTGCTGCTTATAAAATCATTAAGTTTTGGGTTCATTCTTGCATGTTGGACGAAGCACAAGAGCAACTTTCAATCCTGAAAAAAATTAAATATAATACATTAACACTAGTTTTGACATCCTGGCTATAGAAATGTTGAAACAAGGATATAAAATGCTTTATTACATGTATGAGGTAATACAATTAAATGACCCAATTTCTTGGACTCCTTAGGATAGCAAAATCATCTGAAGAATCAGGTAGTCTGGATAAACGAAAGCAAACCTTCTTACTTCGCTCAAGGGCTCAAATAACCACAGCCACATCCAAAATAACACTGCAGTACTTCTACTACACCGTTCAAGTGTCTCAATGCTCAGTCTGAGAGAGTAGATGGTGGGTGTACATGTTTTAAGGAATGCATTATGTCCCATGACAGTAGACCATCCCCATCTTTGGCATGTGTCACTGCAATATGGATTAGTCGTTCCTGCTGTTGGGCCAGTTGATACATAACAGATTAGCACAAACACTAAAACAAGGACTGGAGACACAAGATGCTAATAAGTGCACACTCATAACTAAATTTAATTCTTCTGAGAGCTTTGCTTCACAGCCATCAAGCATCCATACAAGGAGACGATAAAAAAAGACCATAAAAAATTGGTACGAAGACTACTTAATCAAATCCTACGAACCAGAAGTTATAACACTATGTATTCTCACAAATTGACACGGAAAGAATGCCGATTCATTGATCCCAAATTTTTTGTAAATACACAGTTTCAATCAGTTCCCAAGCCGCTGCGGTGGTTACATGATTAGTGCGCCCACTTCCAATGTGGGAGGTGCCAGGTTCGATTCCCAGTGCCAACTGGGAATCCACCGGTTTTTCACAATGGGTAGAGAGGTACAGTGACCTGCTGCTTGGTTGTTTCTGGGTAGTCATCGCGAAAGGTGGCTTAATAAGGTTCTGCGAAGGCCCTGGACGTGCCTTAAACCCCCACAGCCTTGGTGAAATAGATGTGCATCCGCCGCTGCTGTTGAGGGCAGAGAACTACTGCCGCCAGGTACCTACTGGTTAAATAGGTACAAGCGCACTTCCAACCTGGTGCTCAACAGAACGTAGTCATAATCGCTTGGGAGGTCACCCATTCTGTGGGAAATTGGCGGTATGGAACCGCCAGACTTAAAGTTAAAGGCATCCTCTTTTTTCTCCTTTTTTTTATACTTTTCTACAAAAGGCATGTGTCCTCTGGCAATAGTTCACACGGGCATTCTTTACAGTTACACGGGAAATATAACCCTGGCCTATATTTTTTCTAGACATGGCGTATTTGCGTCTCATGTTTCTTGTCCTTGTCTTAGTATTTGCACCAATAAACTCAACTTTACTGCAATATTTTGTGTATGCTTGACCATGTAATGTCTCTGGATTGCAGCGAAGCTCACTTTTGACAACTGCTGCAGCTGCAAGAGGATTCATGGCTAAGACTTGCGCAACAAAAACACGGACGAAAAGAGATAGACACCACGGGTGTCTGTTTCTTCTCATCAGTGCTTTTGTTGCGGAAGTCTTAGCTACGAATCAGTACCAACTCGCCCAACTTTCAATACTCTTGGAAGTAGATCGTTAGGTGCAAGCGGTAGTTCGAGGCTATGCTCGAGTAGTTCGAGCACAGGTAGTTCGAGGCTATCAGTGATTTCAGGCGGTGCTGGAGGTTTTGTCAGTTGCTACTTTGAACCTGCAATTATAGCAGTAAATGAGAAAAACAAGATGAGCGAAGGTTTCAGCATTTCAAGTTTCAGATGTCTTTAAACACAGGCTTCATAGCATGATGCCTTATTATTTTGAATTACCACACAATCAATAGCATATTGATTGTATTTGATACATCTGCACTGAACATCCCACACGTGTTCATACTGTCAACTTAAGGTGATGTGGAGAGCTGTCCAGCAATGAATGGACAATGCTAACAGCACAAAACAAAAAGAAAGCAAACCTTCAAGATGAGACTATTAAAAAATGACTATATCTTTTGATGACTGTTAATAAAATTATTTTCAATACACTAGGCACCCACAGTGCACTAGTTTTGTTAGAAGTACTTATTAAAAATCATGTCTATAAAACAAACGAACAGGATAACCACTTGTTTAAAATCACACACAAAGTACTTTCTCTTTCAGTAGATGGGCTCAGAGTAGAGGTGCACAAATATAGAATTTTGAACTTTGAAGCAAATTCAAGTAATCAATACCAAATGCAAATTGAATAGAATATTTTTAAATATAAATAACCCTACTGAACTTTACAAAAAAAATTTCTCTCTCACACACCAGACAAGAAAAAGTTTTTTGTACAGCAAATAATATTAGGAAATTTATGCATTGGACAGCACTATTGCTTGAAATTATTACATACACAATAACTTAATGTTGTGATGAAAGACGGAGAGCTGCGTGACATGTTCTAGAAGCAGCGACCCAATTGTGCATGTTGCCATTAATGAAGACAATAAAAAGAACCACACGCTGTACACACTAGTGCTGACATACTAATCTTATTGTTATTGTTTAATCTCATCTGAGGGAAGAAATTACAACAGATTGGTATGTTAATTTTAATACATGCTTCATACTAGAACAACCCAGAATAATGCCAGGTTTTGCTGTTTCTATATTTCTTATTTTTGCAATAATTTTTCCATTAGTTTCAGTGGTTTTGTTGAGCACAATTCTGGCACTCTTGCAATAACGTGGTCAGCCTCATACACAAGGCCAAACTCTGGCCGTTATACTGAAATACTGGCACATTATCAGCGAAAGTGCACAGAGCGAGGGAAAGGGTGGGGGGATGTGACAATTGAAACTTATTAGTCTATTTGTGCAGAAATTTTAGCAAAATTTCGCACAGATTTAATTCTTTGTGTCGATTTCAGTAGTTGTTATCAAGCTTTGTGTTGTTCGAATATACCATTTCAAACAGTAAAGGTATCTCATGAGTCTAATGCAATACTGAACTATGTGAATAAAATATTTTGGCATATCCGTGCTACTTGCCTCTTCTGTAAGACATAACAGAAGCTTGAAATTCTGACACCTCAAGGAGATCAGGAACTCAATTGATACAATTTTTTTAAGAGCAGTAGTGCACATGTGGCTTTTTTCACAGTTTCCAATTTACACTTTACTGATAAAATGGCTCACAATCATTTAATTACCTTTCCAAGGATCAATTGGGGAAGCTCCCAAGTGCATTTTATGGTAGTAATTGCTATTTTATACACTGACAATGAAGTTTGCAATGTTTTAAGAACAGCACTCCTTCTAAAGGGCTATATTTTGTTTTCGAGCCCCAAGGGCAGGGAAAAGGCGATGTTAGCCTGTCACTGTCTGTGCGTGCAATGAAGTAAATATTCTCAACTATGGTGTCAGCACAAAAAAGAAGGCGTTACATCCTCCACCAAAAGTATGCAGGACATAAAGTTTTCAAGAAAGATATATTCCCAATTCGTCTGGAAATAGAGCCTCCAATTACACTTCAACCACTTTATGAGAGACATACACTGGAAATCAGTTTTTTTCTCTTATGGTATGAGGTGTATTTTGTAAGCAGAGTACCACATATGTGTTTTCTAATCAACCTATATTTTGATGTATGCCCACTGGTGCCTTATACACACAATGGTCTGTTAACTCTTATAAAGGAGCTTAACATTAGACCGTACCATCCTGTAGTTGTTCTTCTAACCGATACAGTTATCTGCTGGATTACAAGTATGATGAACAAACACAGCAGAAATTTGCATTGGTAGTAGTCCGTCCCATAAACTTTTGCTGCGAAGTGCACATGACATGCAGGAAAAGACACACAAAGCATGTCCATACTCAGTTTCGCACATAATGTGCAACGTTGCAGAAGCTAATAAGACTTTTTGCAGTCGATGTATTCGCAAAAAAAAAGTACTAGTTCAATGTTCTTACTACCAATATTTTAATTTTTTTTTCGTTATTATGGCGGGAAGTAATTAAAGATATTAAGTGCCTTACAAACAAAAACACTGTTGAACGTCTGTTATTATGGGGCTGTATAGCATAGTTCTCATGTGACGTCACATACAGGCCCTCTATCTACTCTGGGTACATCACGATAACGGCCACCTGTACTTTTAGTGTCAGTGCAGAACAGGACACCACGGGGTCGTTCGGTACTCGCGTTATTTTGTGCTCACCCCGCTTTCTTCTGTTCGCCAGTCGCGCTAAAAGGAAGCACAAGGATACACGAGGGTGCACCGGCACTAATGAGATTTAACATGAGCTACCACGAAACCCGCGGAGTTATCATTTTCCTGGCCGAACTTCTTGCATAGCTTCCACAGCGTTGCACCTGATATATGAAACGGTGTAAGTAAACCAAGCTAACAACCATTTTGTTAACAGGTTATGTTTGCATTGAAGATTTAAAGTTACAAAAGATAGAATTAAGGCCTTGTTTATTCTAAAACATGTTTCGTCAAAAGGAAGTCCTTACCTCCATCAATATTACTGGTCTCATTAGGCTCCTTTTCTTGGTTCACATGTGTCAAAAAATTGAACACTGTGTGCTTGTCAACTGCCACAGTTTCCAGGCCAACTTTGCTGCAGCTTTGAGAAGAAAAAAAAAATAAAACTAAAGAGCCACAGGCATCATTGCTCAGGTCAAGAAGAAAGTAGCAGCCCTAAAAACTTTGAATTGTGCACATGATCACACACTGTGGTCACAGCTGTGCTCAATGACGAGTGTTGACCCACAGGTAACGGATCAAGTCCCGGCCGCGGTGGCCGCTTATTCAATGGAGGAGAAAATGCTTGAGGCCCGTGTACTTCGATTTAATGATTGATTTGATTGATTTGTGGGGTTTAACGTCCCAAAACCACCATATGATTATGAGAGACGCCGTAGTGGAGGGCTCCGGAAATTTTGACCACCTGGTACTTCGATTTAGGTGCATGATAAAGAATAACAGATTGTCGAAATTTCCGGAGTCTTGCACAATGGCGTCTCTCATAATCATATGGTGGTTTTTGGACGTTGAACCACAGACATTAATATCTTTTGCTGAGACGTGCAGCAAGCTGCATAAGCAATGGTTGAATATTATCATCAATGAAAGGGACAAATACGTTTGTGATGCACAAGTTTCTTTATCACAAAGAAACAGTGACTTTCTAGATAACATGCCATATGCTATAACAAAAGCTGCACTATTTGCCCCTGAAATAATTTTGCTTTAGACAAGTTTGTGACAGTGCTATGTGCACAGTTATAAAGTTAAACATTGATATAGTAAAACTGAATGCACATTAAAAATCTCTGTATAACGAAGCAATTACTACTTTTACTCATGTGGATCCAGAGATGTCAGTGGTGCTACCGAGGTCTGATTTGAAGCAATTTAGGAGCAGCAAAATTTCCATTTTGGAGTAATCTGGAGCAGCTAACTTCAGATAGTGGAGGAGAAGCAGGTTGTATTTATATTCAAGGACACGAAAAATTATTCTGAGACTCTTGTGAACAGCTAAAAATATTGAGATTCATTGAAAATTTCATGGAGCCCATCATCTTAGAAGCACTCCCTATATGAGTTGATGATGCAAGAATAATGGCGTCATGCTGTTGAGAATTCTAGAAAAACTTGTTCAGTGATTATTTCCATACCAAATAAGCAGAATACTGGTTGAACAAAATTATACTTCATGAAATAACAATATAGATACACCAATGTGGTCATCAGCAGTTATGGTAGACAAACGCTGTGACGTACAATGCTAGACTCACACAGTCCCAAGAGTATTTACCTAAGATGACTTCAAGAATAAAAAAAAAAGGTTCTTTTTCTTCCCGACTGGTTAGACTGCTGGGTGCAATATGACATCATTCAGCTAGTCTCAGAAAGCCAACCTCCTCCAGCACTCATCTCTGTGCTGAAACTACACAATTTAACAAACTTCATTTTCCTTTTGCGGCAATATTTTATGTGGCTAGGGCATTCTGTCTACACTCCAAAAACACCCTACCGTGTCCTCTAGAAAGCAGTGCATAAAAAAATCTCACAGGGTACCTTATGCATACGACTTAGAGAACTCGATGGCAAGACTCGTTTTGTTTTATTGCGATAGCAATTATATGGACAGCTTCAGCTGGTTTTTGCCGTCGCCACCACTGTCACCGAGATGCACCGTATATGTATATATACGTATATATATATATATATATATATATATGAAAACTCAAGAAATTAAAAAAGTCGCCCGCGCTTGCCACCCAGCATGTCGTAATGCGTCAATGTGCGCTTATCTCCCACGCGTACTTTGCCCCGCGGATGGAGAAAGGGGGTTAGGTGCTTGTGCGTGCGCGCTTATCCTTCGGTGGGGAGAATCGTGCGCCTTCGACTTTCCCTAGAAAAATTGCGTTTAGTTGCCTGGTGCACAGAGATCACTTTGCTCGCTGGGCAAGCCCTCTTTGCAAAAAGAGCATGCTTTTCAAACACAGCGAAGTAACAACTGGGACACTCTTTAGTTTGCACTAATATCTGCACCTGTAATTATGTTTTGTGCATCCTTTTTGTTTAAACAGCACATTAAGCATTGTGGTGAAAACATTGTTAGTTGCTCTTGTCCTGTGTGTGTTGTTTTCTTGTGTAATTTGTGTTTGAGCAGCACGCTGCATGTTTCGATCTGCTGGTCATTCTCAGCGTTATATTCCAAGTTGTTGCTATTGCATTGATTGCTTCATCCTCGCAGAGAAACTGTGACTTTTTAAATGGGATAGCAATTATATGGACATTCTCAACTGATTTTTGTCATTGCCAGGGGTGTAGCCAGAAAGTAAAAAAAAGGGAGGGGGGAAGGGGGTGCACTTTGATCTGAAGGATGGGGCAGGCAAAAGGTCATTTTGCACTATATACGCCATAGAAGAAAACAATTTCGGAGGTGGAAAGGGGGCACATTCCCACTGTGCCCCCCCCCCCCCCCCTGGCTATGCCACTGGCTGTCATGTTTTGTGTAATATCCCAATCAATAAGATCCCCCAACGTATCGTGTTTTACATATGAGTAAAAGCGTGCGAGCGGGAGCGACAAGCGCAACTAAAGCAGACATAAGGAGAGCCGACCTATCTTTTTTGCACTGAGGGCGGCTACAATATCACCACCCCACATGCCTGGCCTCCCATCGTTTATTACTCAAGCAGAGAAGAACGTACCGCCTATGTCCAAGGGGCACGAAGGATCAAGCTAAAAACGCGTGGGGGGGCCATTATTATGAACTTCAAGCAACGCAGCAACCTCCCCTTCACCTCTCCCTTCAAAACGAAGCAATAAATGCGATCGCGTGATGTTGTTCTTTTTTTTTAACTATCAGCTATTGACCCTGGAAAGCAAGAGGCGTAGCGTGTAACAAGGGGTAGCCGCTTCACAGGCCTTCGGACACCAGAGCCGCCAGCGATGGCCTCACTATAGCTGCGTGTATTATAACCGAATTGCGGCTGCTCTGACAAGGAGCCATGGTTTTTACAAATGAGATTACACTTGAAAAGAAATCACGAGAGAATTTTCAATTCGGACCCTAGCAACTTCAAGTGCGAAAGGGCAGAGTCTTTTAGGGGCTTTTACCACCACAGCGATTATAAACGCAGATGTGCTGATGGAAGGAATCATGAAACAGTTCTTCTGTATGATGATCCATAGATAAAGTAAATTAGAGAAAAAGTGTCAAGGCTTTCCCACCATTCACGTGTTTTTCTGAGGATGCAAAGCATGGAAAATGAGATTGTGATTTCCATAAGTGCTTTTCATAAGTAATGTCTATTAGTGAAAATTGCTTTATTACATGCCGTGCAACTCTTCAAATGAACTATCAGCAGCGTTCCTAGATCGAACGACATCCGCCGATAAATTGCCGCCACAGTTTCACGCTACCGATTGCACTAGACATCACGAGCCCCTGCGAAGAGCGCATTTCGTCGTGCGGACTTGCACAATAGAGTTGAGCTGGCACCAAACGTAGCATCGTGTATTTTAAGAGGCGCGTGCGACCACTGTTTATTCAGTGAAATGAAATAGGTACGTGCTTGTGACTTTGATAGCACCGAGAACAAGGTGCACATGTATTGACACGTCAGGGTGGCTACTGCCAGTGATACTTACTCTCAATTTCAATATAAAGAAGTTTCACTACAGACACAAGACAAGACCAACGCAATAAATCAAAACGAATGTGGTTGCCAGAGGTCAAATTATTGAATTACTTGTTTGCAAACACGGCTTTTAAGTTATGTGTTGCCACATGACAGAAAGTGACTGCTGAAGTGGAGCAATATCTTTTCTAGTAGTGGAGATGTTAGTTCGTCGTGGCTTCTATAATGCACTACCAGGTCTGGTCTAGAGCGCTAACCTGGCCTCATGGGTACATTTGCAACAAAAACGGGTGACAGTACGAACAATGAAACAAGACAGACACAGACTAAAAGGTGAATTACAACCAATGCTTTGCTGTGCACAAGACATTTTATACCTATGCAGGAACAGTGCATATATGTACAATAGACTCACATTGATTTAAACTCTGATAACTCATACTTTCAGTTAATTCAAACACATTTCAATTTTTTGGTTGGGCCTCTATACCTTCAATGTATTTAAAAGCCTTTTCATTCGAATTCATCATTTGGTTAAATCATACTTTTTGCAGTTCCATAATAGAAAATATCTGCTGCTTTCCCCTTACTATTTAAAACTTTGTGTGCTTATATAATCCTAACAGTCTAAAAATGACAAATAAGTGCCTCAGTATTCAAGGAAAAAGGCTTTGCTAGTAAATAAATGTTTGAAACGAAACACATGCATGGTAAACCGTGATGCTTCTCAACTGGTATAGAAAGCTTTGTGCTGAAGGCACATATAGAAAAGAAGCAGTTGGCAATTAATGATTTCTTTAAGATGTCTGATCAGCAGTACATAGCCAATAAACTTGTGGACCTTACACCTCTGCTTTTTGTTCATTTGGTGTAGTGAGGGTTTGAAAATGCTTTGAAAACTTTAAATGTGATAAAATCAATGCCTAATCATAATGTGCGGTGTCATCTAGCAGAGATTCATATATCTGAGAACTTCTAATAATTTAAACATCTTGATAATTCAAACAAATTTCAGAAGTCCCTTTGAGTTTGAATTGATCAGTCAACTACATTTTCCTCATAGTTTTTCACGTTCCTGTACATATATAACTGCCTTCTGCGCAAATAAGTGTTGGTTGAAAGTCAGTGCTCCATTTGTCAGTGTGTTGTGCTATTGTTTCACACTGTTACTTTTTTTTTTAACCAGATCTGGTAGTAACCTGGTGCGTGCAAAAGCATTCTGAGGCACATGTATTAATGCACTACTTCGAACTTTTACGAGGTGCCTATTCCACATGTGCCTTGTGTCAGTGACCAATTTTTTTTTTGTTTTTTTTTTTCATTTTGTTGCCACAAAAGAAAAAATCTTGTCACTTGTGTGGCCTGTGACAGGCATCAATAGCTGTAGTGAGGGTAGTATACTAAATGCAACATCGTTTTGCTTATGTTGTATGTGATCCCAATTGGTCAACGCTTTTTTTTCTTTTTTCGAGATACTATTTCTTTTACACTAAGGTCAAAAGAACCTATGTTGACTCATTGAAAAAAAAAAAAAAGCATATTTTCAGGTAAAGCAATTGGAACTATAATAGACAATTTTTTCGCAAATACTAAATATGTTTTTAGAGAGTGCACTGGTTCTGCAAACAACTTTTGAATTTCAGGAGCTGAATGATGTTGTTTTAATGCTCACACTTACTAAGCATCTATTTTTGGTTACAGCGCGAAAACGATGAAGACGAAAAACGAGACACAAATGAGCACTGACTCACAACTGAAAGTTTTATCTGAAGAGCACAAGAACATGAAACAAAGTAAATCAAAATTGTGCACAAGTGTTAAAAAATAATATAAAAAGTCACATAGGGTATCAGTTTGCCGAAGGAGAGATTTTGTCGAAGCACAGACCTCGGATAACTAGAAAAGTGACAGAGCCTTTCCATGTTAAACGAATGGGTAAAGCATGCGTCAGTGAGGCATCGCTACATCACACAGAAAAAGAGTTCGCATATCTTCTCAGTACATGTGCCGTCAAGTGATACCCTATAACTTTTTATATTCCTTTTTAAGACTTCTGCGCAATGTTGATATGCTTTTTTTTTTCGTGATTTTTTTTTCTCACATTCCTGTGTTCTTCAAATAAAAGTTTCAGCTGCGTTTGTGTCCCTTCCGTTTTCCAACTGCTGCATCGTTTTCACGCTGTAACCAAAAATGAATCCATACCAACTAGCCCAACTTCCAATACTATTGCATTCTCTCATCACACTACTACCCACTCCAGAATGCCAGTCGGTGTTCTGTAACAAAATATAATAGACATATAGAACCAGTGCATGTCTGTGAACAAAGAGTGTATGTCATACCAGATCTTGCTAAATTTTTCGACAAGTTGCCTATCTGATACTTCAACACAAAAAATATGGCAACGATTTCATGTGAGCAAGCCTGGTTGCTGTGGTACTTCTATGCATATTTAAAGCAAAATGTTTTTTCAGCCTCTTGTGGGATTTAGTATCGCATTATTCTGACTTACAAAGAACAGTGAAAATTTTGCAACCTTTGGCAACACCAGACATTACACTGACAAGCCACAGTAGTGGAACAAATGAGACAACTTTGCTTAGTTCTTTTATGGCTTCCTGCATTGTGCATGGCTGCTTTGAAGAGGACTTCGGTGGCATTGTCCCCAACAGAAAGTGTGGACTCAGGCTCTCATGTCATCAAAATTGATTTTTTAATTCTTTTAGTTATTGAAATCAGCTTCTTTAGATGTTTTTGTTTAGCCCATACTATGTAAATACAAACCTATTAAGTGGATATACTATATCAGGAGTGCAACAGCCAAAACAGAATTTATAACAATATTTGGGGATGCAAAATGTTACTTTTAGAGAACTAAAATCCAAATTTGGAGCAAGTTACGGCAAAAAAACATAGATTCTTTTAACACAAAAGATAGAATTCGGAGCAGTATTAAAAATACTTACATTTAGGGAAAAAAATATGTAGAAACCTTTCAACGTCACCTAAATTGTGCTGGTTGAACATGAACACTGCTATTACAATAAAAGTAGTATCTTGAACCACCCCGCTATGTAAGCAATAATCCTTAGATAGACTGCAAATTAACATATGGTTCTGCCAAGCTGGCAACCCTGGAATTCAGACGTTCCATCAAATTAATGAGTAGACATGGCAAAAATTTTTTTAAAAAGCTGACGCAGTTTTTTCTCTAGGTCTGCAGAAATGTCATACACTGCTCCAAATCATTGCCAGTAAGCCAGTAACTTTTTTTTTATATGTTAGTGACCATACTAGTACTCATAATTATGCAGTGCATACATGCATGAGTAATTGAAAAAAATGTGCAGTGTTTAGTGACTAGTGCTAACAGCCCCTTTCAAATATGACTGCTTTTCTGCAGGGCACCAGTGTACAGCGGTAAAGGTGGCTTAGGCAGCGTTCTGCCCGGCTTAAACTAAGGTCGCAAAATTTTCGAATCGCTACACACCCCCACCCCCTCCTTTTTTTTCTTTCACAACGATCTTAGATTTAGGGCAGAAGTTGTCATCTCGCTTGCAAGGTGCGTCCGATTAGATAAAATAACAACAGCATACGCCCATTGACCCGGCGCCGGTCATCTATGGCGGGGACGAGGCAACTTCACGACAGAAAAATGTTTTATGTGCCGTTCCTATAGCAACCAACGTGGTCACTGGCAAGGCCGGCATTTGGAGCACGTCGAGTTTGTTTGCGTGTGAAAAAAGCGGCACATGCTTCCAGCTTTAGTTCCTAAAATGCCACAGCTGCATTTGCTGACTAGAGAATTTATGTTATTGCCAAGCGTTATTGGCTACGGCATCGCATCTTTGGCTCTAAATCGCGTTGTCCCATCAATTGGTATGGACCAACGTGCACGCACCATTGTTACTTAATGAGGTTGATCGCATCTCGCGAATGTCCTGACCTAATGTGTATAATCTTACACCGTGGTTTGAGTTGAGGTCTGCGCACTTGTACTGATTGATGATTCAAACTGTGGGTGGCCTCGCTCAAGTTAGCGCTACCGAGACAATTTTGGGGCACGACGAACGTTTTGGCACAGCGTAGGGCAATTTCATGATTTTGGCACAGCTCGGTGCAAAAATGGGGAAATGTATTAACTTGGCACAGGTTTTGCACTCCTGTATATGCAAAACACCAGATTTCAACATCACAAAGTACAGCAGACTTGCAGTAAATAGAAATCTGATAAACGGAACTGCTGCTTAAATAAAACAAGTGCATATTACAAGATGGGTTTTGTTCTTTCACTCTGCACCCCTGGTCATCTCTCAGTAAATGGAACCCCTGGTAAATGGAACATATTTTTCTGGCCCCTTCAAGTTTCATTTAATGAGAGTCTACTAATATAGTGCTAATTTAATTGGTTTTATTACATCATGCTTTTACTGAACATATAAATCATTTAGGTATATTTCTGCATAAGTAAAAGCTGGTTATGACCAGTAGGTATATGCATCTTCCTAATGTAGCCTGTTGGCACTGGCTCTCTATGATAAAAAGTACATATAGAAATGAAAAACTTAATGATAAAACTACTGCAGTGATTTCTAATTACTTTTTACAAATATAGTCATGTACTTTAACGAGTCATAAAACACTGTTCAGTCCCTGGGCTTGCATAATTTTGTGACAAGATAATTTAAATTTACACAGCATTTCATAGAAAGCATACTTTTGCCAACAACAAAATAAACAAATGCTTATACTATGTGTCATCAAATCCATCAAAAGCTGGACGTACAAAACTTCAAAACTTGCATAGCAGTAATACAATGCATATGTTTTGGTATCAGTATTCTTTATGGACTTACATTTGAATATGCACCCCCAAAATTTTTAGGCGCTACAACTCATTCATCTTGAGGCTATTTAGATATAAACACAAGCTCAAGGGTTTACACACTTATAAAGCAAGGATAGCTTACTTTGGATACGGATTTGGCACATTGAACCGCCTGCACAGAAGGTCAACTGGGTGCCATTCAAATTCGTCATGCGTCAGTTTTCCAAACATGCCTAATTGAGCTGCTTTGGCAGCATCTGGAGTTTCTTCCTGCATGAAATAGCACAAAATGAATGATAAATACAAGGGTAAAGAATGCCAGGCATGTACTATGAGAACTCTAGAATGCATTGGCAAGCACACTGATGCCTATCTATACAAAATGATTTTGTGGAAATTTGATGAAAATTTCTTGACACTTAAGTAGTATTGCTTTAAGCAAGTTCAACTGTCAAATTTTTGCTGGAGTAGCTGATGGCAATTGACACCTGCTTGCTCCAGATTTTGAAGGAACTAAATGGCAGTGAGACTAGGGCAGTATCTTGGTGTGTGGTGTGCATACTGCTAGCTGCATTAGGTCCGTAACTAGTACATTCAATCGTTGTTACCGATAAGATGAACTGCACAGGTTGTCGGTTGCTGTAAAAAGTACTATTAACTAATAGAGTAGAATGAATGGGAGCAATGCATTGTATAAGGTTCTATTTCTTTTTCTAAAACATGCCTATGAAAAATGAGCTAAAGAGCCTAGAAGTATCTAGCACATGTAAACTAAAGGATTAGCTGTGTTCCAACATGATCAAACTACATGCAGTGCAAGTGGTGATACTCATTATAAGAATGAACTTGAAAAAATTGTCAGAAAACTCACAAAATGTGCAATATGAAGAAATTGCAAGAAGTTGCAATATGAAAGAGCAAGTTTTTAGCTACCTGAAAGCAACATGAAGTTATTATAAAAGCTCACACAAGTTCTTAAAACCTTTTTTTCTGTACCTATCTCCACCCTCCACGTTAAGGGGGGACGAGGGTCTTAAAAATTTTTTTTATTTATTATCTTACTGTCATGAAAATTACCATGAATGCATACCATTGAATGGAGATTTAAAATCTGCAAACAGATTTCAAATATCTCATTTAAAAAAAGTAATGACAAATTTCCCCATTATATTTAGGTAATTTCTAATGGGCTGTTATAGTAACTGTCAACAAAAAAACGTTAGTTTTTAAAACTACATGCAACCTCTAAAAGGTTCGTCCCACCGGCTAAAGCAAACTAGATGTCATAATGGCTATTTCTTTGATCAGAAATAATTTTTAAACTTGGAAGGTAAAAATGAGCTGCCAGTCATTAGCTAGTATTTATCATATAATTGTGGTTCTATCAAGGTTGAGAGAAAAATAAAAGCTTTAGCCTGTAGTTCAAGTGCTGCGGAAAAGAATGGTACCAGGTTTGTTTAGATATCTTCACAAGAACTTGCTCAAAACTTCTGTAAGGCAGATTCACTACACAAAAATAGCAATGCCGAGAAAATTACGTTTCCAGTTTTAAAAAATTTGTAATTTCATATATTAGGCCTTTAACAAAAAAAATTATAAATTGCCATTTTTGGAAGTCAGTATTTTTTACAATTTTGTGCTATTTTAAGACCCTCGTCCCCCCTCAAAGTCAAATAATTTTGTTTTTAAGTAGCACTCTGAGAACTGGACAATGTACTTAGCAGAACTAAAAGAGGACAAGATTGACTATAACAAACAACGCACCACTCTGTCAATAGGTATATCAATGGTGTCATCATCTTTGAGTGTTCTGGTGGAGACAAACCGAGAACCAAGGCCCTGGCTTGGCTGGCAGATCATAGCTGCCCTTTGGAACTCCTTGCGTTCTTTCTCCTTTTCCCACTCTGTCATGATGACTGGCTGCATGGCTGAAAACACCTCTGCCGAAAATTAAAAGAACGGTGTGAAATGTACACGTCAACACTAACAGGTGGGACAGCTTTCGTGAGACTACAGCTGGGCAACCCACAAAACTTGATTTTATCATACCCTCTACAAAAACACATGCAAATTTTTCACAAGCACGAAATAGAAATGCAATGCCAAAAGTGCAGTGTGCCCTCCAATTTTCAGTCTTCGAACAAGAAATGCAATACACTCAAACCTCGATATAACGAAACCCTATGTAATAAAATATTAGTTATAACGAAGTAAACTAAAAATATTTTTGCAATAGATATAGTGTTAAAGATAAACCTTTATAACAAATTTTTGGATATAACCAACTCATTTCGTGTAAGATGCAACTTTGCTATAATGAGGTTTGAGTGTATCTTTGTTTTTGTTTTTTCAAACCAGATTTCTTTAATGACGAAAAAATTGCAATTTCTTACCACTTATAAAAAGAAACTGTATTTCATTTGAGCCCAACCGTATGATGCAAGGGCATAGGCAGACAGTTTTCTCGCGATGGTACCTCCTTGATTTGAAGTCGTGGCCGGGCAGGGAGATGTGGTCAAGTGTCATTTTGTGCTCAGCATACCATAGTAGCAACCACAACAACAACAACAAAAAAGCAGGGAGGGAGTGGCATGAGTGCAATACTTGTCATTGTTACCACTGTTCAACATCTCCTTGCCACTAACACCTGCCATGTGATTTCAGGTTCCATCCACATAATAGAAACAAATATAATTAATGCTCTGACAACCCTGGCAGACAGAATTTAAGATTTCAGGGTGGGATGTGAATGTCACCTAGCTTCAAGTTTCAATTTCACTCCTAATGTTAATGTATATGAGATGTATTCTAGGGAATTGTTAAAGAAAATAGGTGCATAGGCATATCAGCCGAAAGCGCAAGCCCCACCCCCCCCCAATGAGAAAAGTTGAGGGGGGGTTGAGCTTCCCCACTTTTCACAGCTAGTGGTCTCAGTCGGCTGCATGCTGTGGAAAACAACAACTAAGGCAAAATTTTCCTTCAGCACTAGTTATCACTCAATTATATCGTTAAGAAAAAAAGGAAGTATTACGAGGCAAAGGTACATTGTAGTGATATTTTTTTCAATATTTCAGCAGTGACGATTTTCCTTGAAGGCTTTTGCAACGCTATCCGCTCTGTGCAGTAGCCCTGCAGAATAGGCTAGCGCTGAACAGGTGGCCTATTAATTACACCATTCATTCATGTTTTTATTTTACTGGAACAGGCTGATGCAGTTATAGATGGGAATGAACACACTCTTTATGGACTGGTCAAAACGTTTGCTGCTTCGGCAAAATCATTTTCTTTCATCAAAAAGAATTACCATCACCGCTGCTCTGTCAAAGCTGCTGTGAGTACATGATTGTGACTAATCTTTCTAAATATTTTAGTTTAGCCGAACTGGAAGCGCCAAGAAAGGTTTCCACTTCAATCTCCGGTAAATATGATCAGCCTTGCTTATGGCAACTTGGAGCAACGGAGGCAGTTTGCAAAGCGGCGACAAATAAAGCAGTAGACTAGAGCTCAGTGCGAAGCTAAAATAAGTAGATATAAGTGCTCAAAATACCTTTGGCTCCTCAAGGAGTGCTTTACATTTAAAAACTGCATTCTTTGTGAGCTGTTTTTAGTCATTAAAATTTCATTTAATGATAGAATATTTAGTGTTGAGGAGGAAACCATCAACATAATTGTATTCATGCAGAAAGTTGTGAGATAAAGCATAAAAAGTATCACGTGTAACAATATTACATGCATCATACATGACAAACATATACGTGTTGTAACAGTGCATGCTGCTTAAAAGTGACTGCCCTTTTTTTACGCTATTGAGCAAGTGCTGTGTGTATAATAAATGACATGAAAATGCGAGCACGTTGAAGAAGTTGTCTCTCTCATTTATATATATATATATATATATATATACTGGCTGACAAGTGCAGTAGGTTAGCCCCCTCCCCCCCACTCGCGAAAGAGTTGTTACACCACTGGATAGGTGCTAAAATCAAATATGGTAAGCTCATTGTGCCTAAGATTTTCTTCCTCATGGCAGACAAAATGAGAAGCTTCTTTTACATGAAGTGAAAGCTCACTCCAAGATTACTATGGTATGGCAAAGAAACAGGACATAAGGACAGCATGCAAAAACATACACAAGCACTACCGTGCCTTTGTGTACCTTTCTTGTGTGCTGTTTTCTTACATTACCAAAGTAATAAAATATATGCAATAACAGTAAGCCCACTTTTCACTGCAAGATTTAGGTCTAAGAAGTTATAACTGAAGTTCGTCATATGGTCTTATTACTCAAGGCAAATTAAAGTTTTCAGATGTAACACATCTCACAATGTGGATCTTAGGAGAGGAAAAAATCAAATTCGTCATTACATACACTACAGCCTATGACTGAAGTTGCTTTCAATTAACATGGGGATTCAAAAGGCAGTATACCTTTCAACTATAAAAGAGATCTTTATTATTTTTCTTAATGCTATTCCTTTTTGGTAGTTTTGGGCGAGTATACTTACCACTAACATACTTAAGGAATGATTACCTATGCAGAGCAGCTGACACTACTTGAAAAGAATGCAAAGCATGATGAAACAAGTCTGCTATACTCGGCGCTACCACTTTTCTTGACAGCACTGTGGAAACTACAGAACCGAAGCGCATGCACTGTACCGAGCCAAAAAATAGTGCTTAGGTTAATTGACAATTTTCTCATTTTGCCATGCTGAAATAAACACTACCTTATTAACTATAAGACTCAAACAGTTGTGGGAAATTGTACAGTTACTGTACTTTTTTCAAGAATGCCTTCCTTTTTTTCTATTTCTTAGACAGCACTACCTTTTCAGCATGCCCATATTCCAAAGTACCCATGAATCAGATATTGCTGTGCTTACAGACACTTGGTTAAGCGATGACATATCTGATAGCGAATTTGTTCAGAAAAACTACATGTGCTTTCGTAAAGATCGACAAAGAAGAGGAGGAGGGGTTGCTATATTATTTTCAGGAGTTGAATGCAAACTTCAGGAGTTGAATGCATTTTTTGCACTACATATCTTAACAAAATGAGGTACGTTCTCGGAGCTATTTATAGGCCACCTGACTCCTCTGTCTCAGTTCTTGAAAATCTTGATGATTACATGTCCTGTCATATAAAACCAGAAGACATTAATTCTTGCAGGTGATTTCAATTTTCCGAATAACAATTGGAACGCTTTCTCTACGCAGTCTTCTGATCAAAGTAACACAAAAATGCTTGACATAGCTTTTAATTACGATGTGCTATAGATTGTACCTCAACCTACTAGAATTCAATGTGCAATTTCAATCCCAGATCTCTTTTTTGTTAGTGGTACTGTTAAAAATTATGTGTTGTGTGATGTTGTAGCGGGAATATCTGATCATGAAGCTGTGGTTTTAACTTTAACTGATGCTTTCTATGATCAGTTCACTGTCAATCACCAGTACTTGAACTTTTCTCGCGCTGATGATGAGTCAATCATTGACTTTTTGGACCTCTCCTTTAATGCTTTTTCAGAAAACATGAGCAATATAAGCGATCTATGGCTACCTTTCAAAAATGTTCTTAAGAAATATATAGTACGTTATGTGCCACTAATAACTAAAAATCACCCGGTAAAAATGCTTGGATCACCAGAAAAACTCTCCAGCTACAAGGCACACTTAGGAGACTGAAAAATAAGAAGGCCAGAAATCTGTTTTGCTCTTCACTAGATAATTCTATTGCTACATTAGATACAAAACTGAAATTAGAAACTCAGGAGAATAAGGCAAAATACTATGGTGTATCACTTCTCTCTTTTATTAAGGCGTCACCTGAAAAGTTTTGGAGATCGATTAGGCCAAGTTCATGTAGCACTACCTCGTTTTCACTAAATGGGCACATCATTACTGATGACACAGCTATGTCTGCAGCTTTCAACAAACACTTTAGATCTGTATTTACAACAGATAATGGTTTTCTTCCAATGTTCAATATGTCTTTGCCACCTATGCCTGATGTGAGAATCACTGAGCAGGGTATTTTAAACCTTCTTATTAATGTAGATGTTAAAAAATCCCCTGGCCCAGACGATATCCCAAACATCTTCTTAAAAAGATATGCAGAGTGGTGTACGAAGTATTTACTCATATTGTTCAAAAAATCTCTTGCTGAGGGTTCATAGCCAGAGGACTGGAAAACTGCGAGAATCAAATCACTCTTTAAATCTGGTGATAAATCCAACATCGCAAGTTATCAGCCCATTTCACTGACATCTACTTCATGTAAAATTTTTGAGCACATAATTTGTAACATATAGTTGAATTTCTTGAAAAGTATAAAGTTTTAACAGATGCACAACATGGCTTTAGACGTGGGTATTTTACAAGTACACAATTAGTCGGAATCAGGCATGATTTTGCCGAAGGTATAAATAAAGGATATAAGACAGACACTATATACATGGATTTTAGTAAGGCCTTTGATAAAGTATTGCTAAATAAATTACTTCACAACTAGGTTTTATTATAACAAATAATACTCTACTAGCATAGATTAGAGTTTACCTTATGAACCGTTACCAATACGTTTCTCTAAATGACACCTGCTCAAGTCGAGTTGACGTTGTTTCTGGTGTACCTCAGGCGTCCGTGCTTGGGCATCTATTATTTTTAATATTTATAAATGACACCACCCCTGATATTAATGTTAAAATTAAACTCTATGCAGACGACTGCGTGATTTATGAAACAGTTGGGTCAATTGAGGATCAGAATAAATTAAATGAAAACTTCCAAAGAATCGTATCATGATGTGATCAGCGGCAAATGACTATTAATTACGACAAGACGGTTTTGATGCGAATAACCCACAAAAAGAAACCACTTTTTTTTTACGAGGCAAACGTAAATACCCTCTCGGAGGTCGATGAGGGTAAATACCAGGGTCTTTGGTTCACAAATAATTTATCATGGTCGAAACATATAGATGTTGTTACAAATAAGGCATTGCGGAAATTATTCTTTTTAAGACGATCCTTAAAATCATCAACTCCTTCCATTCGTTTCCTTGCATACCAGTCCATTATATCTACTATGCTCTTGAATATGCCATGCCAATTTGGGACCCATAAACCGAAACAAATAGCAAACTCGAAAGAATACAAAAAAAAGTAGTTCGTTACATATATAACTCATATAGTCGTTCATCAATTACTGAACTGATCAAACAATCTGGGTTGCCCTCAGTTAGCAATAGGGGTAGAATTTGCCGGCTAAAGTTATTTTACCAAATAGTTAAAGGGCATTATAACATAGACTCCTCTCCCATTATCAATCATTCGCAGGGTTACGAAACCAGACAAAGACATTATGCATTCCAATTTATTGCATTATCCTGTTCAATTGGATAAATTTTCTCCTTGAAATTATATTCTTTCTTGTGTTTATTGAGCTTGTTCTTGTACTCTTGCCTTTTACAGTTACTATTAGATGTTGAATTCCTTTATGTTCTTGTTCATTTTCTTAACCTTATTGTTTTATCTGTTTGCATTGTATTTTTCATTAGATGTATTTTCTTTGAAAACTATTGTGCCTTTTTTTAATAGCATGTATCAATGTATCACACCTGCTATAGTCTCTGCTTGAGACTGCACTATCAATAAATAAATAAATAAAATAAAAGTAAATATGGCATCTATGACGTAGTTAGTCAGGGTGTGGCGGCAAGCACGCTAGTTAGTTCCCCAATAAACATATAGTCATGAACCGTGATGTGGCAATGAAGTGTACGCTGAACCAGTGAAATATTTCTCTCATTTAGACTCTTGTGTATATAATTTTCTGAACGCGTTAACAATGCAAGTGAGCGATACCGAAACCAGTTGCAAGCTGCCGTACTTCTTGTGGAGCTACACAAATGTGCAGAAGCTCCCCCTCCATAGTATTCGCTCAAATGTCAAAATAAGTTGTGGCCGAGCATAGCTTTGTTCATGAATACAGGGAGACTTTTCTGGGTTATGAGTTTATAGATTAACAGCTCATTGTCAATGCAGCTCATTGCAACATTTTTAAAAGAAAAGCCAAAGTGTATTCCGATAAATGCAGTAACTACTTCATGCTAACTTGGGTTCCTGCATATGTGCCACTGGGATGTGCTGTTCCTCAATGAACTTCTTAAAATATTAACACAGTGTAATGAGCTTGTTTTGCACAAAGTAACGAGCTGGTGTCGTTGGTTATGAGCACGGTGTAAGAATAAGCTAGGTGCTGACACTTGCTGCTCTGTGCAAAGAGAGGGCGCGGTCAAATTGTGTTTGCTTATGACCTTGATCTAGGAGTAGTTGCCGTCGCGCGAGTTGAGATGACGCTACTGTATGGGGCACCAAGTATTTGTGCGGCGCTCATTCTGAATTTCGCGGGTGAAAAAACATTTTCCTGAAAGCTTTGTGTGCCTGAGATTTTGCGATTTAGAAACGCATTGTCCTGCGCCTGTGAGCCTTGTCAGTGCACTTGTTTAGCTGATTGGCACTTGTGATTCAGTGTACATATACCCCGACACTGCATATGACTCCGAGTATGCGTCAACGGCCTTGTCGTTAGCAATGCCTTGAAATCAGCAAGTGGTGTTTTGTCTTAAATTGTAAGTCAGTGTATCGGACTTGCACATAGCACGTGTCGCTTTACAAGGTGCCGCGTGAACTAGAGCGCTTGGATAAGTGACGACGCAATTCCGAAACCCAACGGAGCTTTGCAGCCTACTAATCATATGTGCCCAAAGCATTTACCAAAAAAAGCGATCTCTGCCACATATCATACAGAATACAAAAGAAACGTCCTGTTGCACGCACCTAAGGAACCTACGCTCTCTTCGGATGTTGTGCCTGCCATTTTACCGGGCTGCCCAAAATACCAGACCATGCAGCAAAAACCAGGAAAGCTTTGCGAATACAGCTGACTCTACTGCTGACTTCTCGGAAGCGACAGGGGCCAAAATGTTCAATGGCATCTGAAGTGCCTGACACGACCGCTGAAATAACGCCAAATAAACTGCGCATATAGACAGTGACTCCACAGCTTGGCTATGATGAATCAGCAGGCACGCAAGCAAAAGCTAGCGGTTTGACTTCAGCAGCGATGGGCCTCCTCCACATGAAAAGGAGGATGCTTCTTAACAGGACACATAGTGTGGACCTATGCGCTACCGACTCAGTTTCTCATTCGATTGAAAAAGTGATTTCTTGCTTTTTTTTTAATTCAGATGCCACTTCTTTGAGCTTTCTCATCTATGTCCATGTGGACCAAGAAAAATTATATGTTGCAAAATAACCAGGGAACAGAAATCATTGCACATACTATTTGTGTGATGCAGCCGTCATGATTATAATTAGTTGGCCATGCTTGATGTCGTCGGCCATGCTTGATGTCGTCAAGCCAGATTTTCTCCTTTTTTGAATGTCTCTAGCACTTCATCATCATTGTATTGCAATATTGCAGGTGCACTTTTGACCACGGTACTTACGACACACTGTTTATCAAGCTGAAGACCTTAGGTAGCATTAGATGTCTCATCAAATGCAAAACATGGTTGTCGGCGGCCTTTGTCGGTGGCGTTAGGATCGAGCTGCACAAGATATACTGCTTTAGGTAGTGCACTCACTTTTACTGTCCGATAAACACATCAAGTTGAAGTCTCCGCGACTTAATGAAATAGTGCGAAGTGTGGCAAATTGCACAGGCCTGACAGCCTTGACACGAGCATGTGGTACGGTTTAAACCAGCGTCGACTTTCAGGACCCGATGAAGTTTTTTCCACCATACCATGCTGCTCACACTGCTTGAGGCCAAAATCTGCAAGACGCTAACAGCAAGATTGCCAAGGGTAGCCTGTCGATTTAAGTTCTTAATACAATGCCTGCATAGAACACATTGATTGAAAGTTTTCTGACGAAGTTGTTCGTTTATTTTGCTGAGCAACAAGAATGTGACAGCGATATCCACGCATGTACATACACACGCACGCAGAATATCGCTTTCCTAATAGCTAGCGCGTCTTTGCCCTTGGGCTACTACAGTCGAGCCGACATAAAACGGCCCCACTTCACTTAAAACAAACAATATCCACGTGACCGTGAAAATATACATTGGTTCAATGGCACAAAATTGCACTTACAACGAACGTCTCCGAGCGCCGCTGATCGGTTACAGCGAACGGAGTCGGCGACTTCTTGGGAAACCACTTTCGACCACGGATCAGGCATCGGCGAAGTGCCTATACATTCTTATTGTTAAACGCTGACTCTGCTCTCGTGCCCCTCTAGTTGACGCTCTCCCCGACCGCTTTTTGTTACGCACCCCTCCGTCCTTTGTCCCTCCGCTACTCTGAGCAACCCACATCGCCAGACAAGGCCCGTGTTTTCACACTGCCACCGATCTTTCGAAGATCGATCGGCCATCTACCCTGTTTTTGATCGCTGCTACTGTAGTTGGCGTCGCCAGCCCGGAGTGACCAGACCATTTGCGAACATCGTTGGCCACCGACTATCTGATCGTCTGTGTCTAGTGCACGCGCGTATGCTACCGCACCGACTCTGATAATTTGCTATTCGTTTCGTGTTTAGGACTTGTTCTCGCTCACTTCACACTCGGCTCAGCATGCCCTCCGCATGCGCGTGGAAGCGCAAAAACAGCTGTTAATTTGTACGGAACGAACCGCGAAATGCCGAAGTTAGTGAGGCTATGCTAGCCCGCTGGCGCGGGTTTCAAGTTCAAAAACTCTTTCTCAAGTTTTTATACGTGCGAGTTGCGCATTTCGTGGACCTTTCAAGCAAGCTACCCAACCTGCCTCCTTCGCGTGTATCTTGGTTTTCAAGGTCGCCCTAACGCCGCATCCTCCCCTCTCTTCACTTGATCGCAACTCCTTGCCCATCTCTCGCAAATCTGCTCTCCTCTTTTGATCACAACCTCTTCGCCTTACTTCACCGCTCCGCGACGCCAGCCACGCTGGCTTGAATTAGTTTTGTTTTCCGTATAGAAACAGGCCCAGAGCTGCTCCTCGCGTTCTGGCATGGGTGTCGCGTGTGCGCGACTTGCTCGCTCTTGGTGTGCGTGCGGAACGACTTGCACGCTTTTTCCTGCCACTCAACAAAATGCCGAAAGTGTGACCGCTTGACTTCAGCCTAACGTGCGCGTTAGATGCCGCGTTGCGGAGCGCTTGCTCATAGCTGTTGACCACCTGGCAGCCAACTTGCCGCTTCGGGAGTCCCGGTATTCAGCTGTGGAGATGTTGAACGTTTTGTGGGCGACGGCTACATGCGCGCGAAACTGTTTTCGCGAGGTCGACTTCGTCAACGTCGGGCCTGATGCCGAGCCTGAAGCTTCCGAACAAAATCACTCCGGCAGCGATTTCTGGCAGCGTATCGTCGACTCAGACCTGGGAGAGCGGGTGGGACATCTGTTGCGATGGTTCAATCACGGCCGATGATGATGCCGACACTGCGGAACCGTGCACAGATTAGAGCATTATGAATGAAGCACGCGGCGAGAGTGATTTCAAAGAATTGGATTGCGAGAACTACGATACTTTGGATCCAGTGCCTCATGCAGCTTATGCCACGGGCCTCAGTGAACGAGCACCCTGCCATTTTAAGTGAGCTCGAGACCGCCCTTATCGCTTCTGCTCTTCGAAATACGTGCATCACGGGCTTTTTGGGCAAAAAAAAGTTTGTGTTTTCACTCAAAACTTTTTTAAAAGCTGTGTTTCATTTACTATAAACTTCGGGATACAGCGAACGGATAACCTTCCACACGCGAATTGGAGTTGCTCCTCAGTGAGCGCCTTGGCCCACAGTCCACGAGCGCCATCTGTCACATTAAATGGAAACAGCCTAGGCGGTGAACACGATTTGAACGCAGCGCCGGGCGAAGTGCCATCATCTAACTTATTCTTACACCGTGAGCAAAAAATGAGTTAGTACGTGAGCAAAAATTGTAGATGGATGCAAATGAATAAATAGAAAATTCAGCTTGAGTGGGAATCAAACCTTTAACATTTTGCGTGGCAAGGAAAAGTTCTAACACAGAGTCATGTCCATGCTTGAAACTGGTTCGAGACAAAAATTCTATTCGAATGTCATGTAGTGCGAGGAGATTCGTTTATGTGTGTAATACTGTGTGACAGAAGCGTGGCATTGCACCAGGCATCAAAACATGTGAATTGCACGAGTTGGTGGTTTAAAGGCCCACCTAGCACAAAACGTCCAGGCACAATTGATCACCATCAACAGCAGAAACAGCATCAAGAAAGTATGCAGCTGTTTTGGTTCGCGAGTTGCCCTATGGACACGTAAAGGGTACCTTGTCAATTCAGAAAGGAGGAATTATGGCGTAGCGGGCTTTTCACACTAGTGCTTGCAGTAGGCATTCTAGAGAAACTTGAAGTAGCCAATTTTACGAGCACAAATTATCCTTTCCTTGCGGCGCAGTTGAAGTATAAACTGAGAAGTGAAGCCCAGGCTAGCCATTGAGAATGTGATGTCAACATGGCCCAAATACACTAAAACTCGTTAATTTGAACTTGGTTAATGCAAACTGATGCCCTGGTCCCAGCACAGCCCTGTGTATTTCTATGGGGGAAAACTCCCAATAATTTGAACAGGTCGGTATCCACAATGATTAATTAGAACTGGGAGCCCTTGGTTTTCGTCGCTCCATGTAGTCAGCCAAGAGTGATCACAATATGTTCCAAAACCAAAATCAAGCTTCATTTATTAGAGATTCAGAACAATAAAACAGGAGCATTTTTCAACAAGTGAAATTTCAGGTGCTCTGCTGAAGCTTTTGGGCAAGCGACAAACGATGCTCATGGGGTCGCGATGAAAGAAACACATGCAAATAAGAATTATTGACTGTTGTTCTTGAATTAAACTTATTCTGGTTCAGAGAAGACGAAAGAGAGACCTTGATTACATTCAATTTTTACTATATTAACTTTACCCTATAAATAAGCATGTTTTAGTGCATAAATAGTGTAATATATTATAGCAGACTCTCATTAATTCAAACTCAAAGGGACCTCTAAATTTTGTTTGAATTATCAAGAAGTTTGAGTTATGAGAAGCTCTCAGACAGATGACTCAGGGTGAGGTGACACCACACATTATGATTAGGCATTGATTTTATCACATAAAATTTTTTTGTGTGTTTTTAAACCCTAACTGCATGTAATGAGCAGAAAGCAGAGGAGTAAGGTCCACAAGTTTATTAGCCATTTACTGCTGATCAGACCTTTAAATGAATTGCCAACTAATTCTTTGCTATAGGTATGTGACTTCGGCACAAAGCTCTATAGACCAGTTGAGAAGCATCACGGTTTAACATGCCTGTGCTTTGTTTGAAACACTTGTTTATTAGTGAAGCCTTTTTCCTTGAAGGCATGAGATGCTTATTATTTTTCAGTTTTAGACTGTTAGGATTATACAAGCATACAAATTTTTAAATAGTAGTCGGAAAGCAGCAGCTATCTTCTGATATGAAACTGCAAAAAGTATGAATTAACCCAATAATGTAGTTTGAATTAAGAGGCTTTTAAATATATTCAAAGAATAGAAGGCTAACCAAAAAATTTAATTTTATTTGAATTAACCAAAAGTATGAGTTATCAGCGTTTGAATTATTGAGAGTCTACTGTATTTCAACATTAAGGCTCATTGATCACATGAATGTATGCCGGTGTTTGTTTCTGGTATATCATTGACTGACAAATTCACTCTATTCACTATTAAAAGCTTCATGAATTTAATCAATGAAATCACCTGCCACAAATGCGTAGTAACACCTAGTTTGCAATTTTGAGTTCAAAGGTGGCTTTCTTGGGTTCTGCTCGTGCAGCGTGGTGCAATGTTTGTGCATTTTAGCACCCATCTACTAATTCAAACTTTGTTTAATTTGAACAATTTTACATTCCCTCTCAAGTTCAATTTAATAAGCTTTTTCTGTATCATGTTCTACTCCCGAAGGAGAAGCTAAAACTTCTTCAACGTTTCTAAAAGCGAGTAGAACGAACATTTTCAAAATCCTAACACTGCCTCTAGTACAGTAGCTCTACTGTCCAAGACATTGATGACAAACGAATCTTACTTATGTAATATTAGCCTCACTTATGAACAGATGTTTCCTTTGGCTGTGGCTGTATTAGGCAAACCCAGACAGTGCCTAGGTTTTCCTGCTGTTGCCAAATCTTAGACAGTGCCACTGCCCAACTTAAGTGCTCAGTTCTAGCTGCTTGCTTACTGTGGCCGAAATAACACGTGCTAAAGCTAGAAGCTAAGTACTCGCAGACATTACCTGGTCCCACTAAGATATGTGCTTCATCACATTATTAACGCAGTGGACAGGTCAGGCAGTGGGAATGTCTGGTTAATTCCCAGTGAGTGCAATACTGTTGTGCAATGTGGGCAGGAGGCTCCACTACCTTCTAAAAATTGCACATAATTTTTTAAAAATTGATGAATAAAAAATTGTACAAAAATAATGCACCAAAAACAAGATATCTTTAAATGAGCTCCTAAACAAGTTGTAGTAAATATCGACAGTAAATTCCTAAATTGAAAACTGACTAATTATCCATCAAATATAGCTAAGGAGAGTGCCAGAATATTGGAGACATCATCCTCTCAAAAGGCCGCATCTGTTCTAGGCTTCTTAAATGTTTAGTGCAAGTTAGCTAGGGCGTTGCGCCCACAAAATAATTTGGAGCGCCAGATCGCTGGCCACATTTGTCGGCGGAGCACATCCACGAAAAAATATAGCAATGATATGTGCGTGCGCAGAATCCCTAGCAAGCAAACCATGCTTCCTGGTGTATCTAGATAGACGTTGCCTTGCAAATAAAAACCATACTGTTTGTCACTCTTAGCGTTGAAAAAACATATCCTGGGGGAATCCAGGCCTGTAGGCTACAACATGCTTGTGCTAATTTCTAAATGCAGGTGTAATCCTTGTGGTGCAAACTTAATTAACTTATGAATTTTTAATTAATTATTTTCTTCAAGTTGGCATGAATAGTCTTATCACAGATTCTTAATATTGAGTAGTCATAACTTTTTGCAACATTTAATTACTTTTAATAATATATAAGTACATCTTTTTAATTAGTAATACACATAAACACATTTAAATAAAGATATCTGTGTTTTGGTCTTGTTAATTACTCTTAATTTATTAATGTAGTCTCAGGACTCCTGAATCCTTCTTAATAATTGGTGCTTAATTACCTTTTACACTTTTTACTGAACCGTAGAGGTGTAGAATGCCCCTTTTTGATTTTTGCTACTGGAAGTGCTATTGAAGGGGGGTGCCTGTACGGCCACATTTCACGACTAATGAACCAGTTGATCATTTCAATCTCAAAGGTGCTAATGCCAATTAACACACAAGCATGCACATGCACGCTCCACAATCTGAACAAGAACAGCAGCTATGTGTCCACCAAAACAGCCTCAAACTAGTACTTCCAGAAAAGTGCCACAATAAAAGTATGTTACCCATACCAAGTCTGTTTGAGTTCATGAGGGACAAGTACTGCTCAAATCGCCTTTGCTTTGCTTCGTCCCGTGAAAATGGCTTCATGGGTTTTCCTGGCTCAGTGACAGGAACCGGAGAGGGTGCGTTCATGAATGATGCTGTTTGAGAAACATGCAAAGGTGGCCGCATTTCGCTGGAGTCCACAGTTGCTTTCACAATCTCAGTTCTGCCAGTTTTCTTGATGATTTCAAGTTTTTCCTTGTCAGCTGGTGATATAAGGTCAAAGACAGACCCTGAAAAAAATGGTATTATTGTAAGGACACAATGTTGCATGCTCAGAGTATTATATTTGTAAGCACAATACAAGGACAGATAAATATTAGAATGAAACTATAATATTTCACACTAAACCTGCTCACAGAAATACAGAGGGAACCAAGGTACAATATTAAAGTTCCAAGGCACTGAAACTATGATATGATTATGAGGCGTGCTGTAGTGGAGGACTCAGGATTAGGTTTGACCTTCAGGGCTTTATTAAAGTGGCCCTGCAACACTTTTTCAAGTAGCCATGGAATGAATTCAATAAAGAAGCTTATTGCCTCACGAATTCACTGCCGCAAACATTTTCAGAATCTGTCTAATACGAGTGGAGTTACAAAGATTTGTCGCACACTGCACTTGCCTTCTTTCCTCTCTCGTCCCACTGAAAGCACTGGAAGCCAAGCAGGGAGGGATGGTACGGGGGAAAGAAAATACCTCACATGCGCCTCATCACTTTGAGCACTATTTCTCTCCCCACCACACCCCCTTTTTTTTTTCTTCAAATACGTGGATTTTCAGTGGCATCGCACGCACGCATGAACAAGTCGCGTGGCAAGCTCAAATAAGCCAGTGGCTCATTCAATAGCTGTGGCATGCGATTTTTGAGCTTGTAGTATTATTTGTCGAGAGAAGAGAAAGCAATTTTTAGCTGACTTTGAGAATTTATTGCAAAGTCTAGGTTGCATGCTGCGCGATAATATTTAGCTTGCCTGTTCTAAGGAGCCTCGACGACCAATTGGCACCGTTTTTTAACCTTGCTCAAAAATTGTTGCAGGGCCCTTTTAAGATGCATCTAAATCTAAGTAGTATGCAGGTGTTTTTGCATTTTACTACCACTGAAACACAGCCCTCATTACAGGGAATCGAACCAATGTCTTCCAGTTTAGCAGCAACCCACCATAGCCATGAGGCCATCACAGTGGGTAAATTAAGTTATCAACAGATTCTTCAAACTATCATTGCCTCTGTAGAAGAGACATGGGCTAAGATAAAGCAACTAATATTTCTATTTGTTACGAATACAAGCTTTATAGTACAAAGGTCAACTTATAAATGATTGAACGCAACAAAAGTTCCATGAATGCTCCAAATGTGGAGCATTCAAATTTCCAGTTATGGGAACTCTTTGTGTCACTACCTGAATGCTCCACCTTCTTGTCTTTGCAAAGTTCACTTTTGGGTTCTTCAAAGCGTCTACGTTCTCTTTTGGGGGCTTTGTGAATAGGCTGAAAATCTGCTGGAATTTTCGGTGGTGGGTAGAACTTCGTCACTAATGGTGGCTCTTTGGCTAGATGAAAGCCTTCCAGTATCTTTGTGAGTTGATGTAGAGGCTTGTTTCTTCTCCCTGAAAGAAAAATTTTAAGATGTCAGCTATTGTGAACTACAATCAGCACCTCCTCTATCTTGTTGTGCCTGGATGAAGGAGTGGAGCACAATAAGAACTGCTGTCAGCATTAGTGTGGATTTTAGCCGGGAGGCGCTGCCACAGGAATAGACCCGCCGTAACATTGTCGCTGGCGGAAATGGATGCTGTGGCTGTATTTGAAGCAGCTATATGGTTCACTTTTCCACTGTATTTGCGCTGTTTAAACTATAATGAAAACTTGAAAATGGGAATCCTGAAGTGCTTGTCATTCTGTCCATCCAGTCCATTTTAAAGGCATGGTTCATTCCCAGATTTTGACTGAGGCACTTGTGTGTCGTCTGCTAGGAGTGCGTGTTGTCTAGTACTAGGCCAATACCAAAAAGCGCATGCCAGTACTGCATGCAAGATTGCTTTGTCACTGTGAAGCTCACTTGACTAAGAGTTAGCTTTTGACTGCCTGAAGGTCGATTTTTGAAAGCAGCATTTGGCAGGAGTTGATAATGAATGCTTAGGCACTTCAAGTTCCCTGATGCATACTACCGTCTACTGGTGAAGAAAATTATATGCAAGCCTGGAGTTAATGTGCTAAATAGCATGAAATGTCACTAGATCGCTTTTAGAAATATATGAGATCACCCGTTGCCTTCGTAAATGTTGTGAGAATGACAGTTGTTGTCACCGAGAAGAAGCAACAGCTGGTGCCAGAAAATGAGGAACTATGCCAGGTGATTCCGCGATATTACAGCTTTAAGCAATTAAATAGCGGTGGCACAAAAAATAAACAAAAACAGCCTCACATGCAGCGCGGTTCCTGCAATACTGGCGAATGTGTGGGAACAGGTGCTGTTGTTCAAGCCTAAACTCGTAGTGCTGACCCTCAACTTACGCCAATTAGCAGGTATGAAAAATGCGGCCTGTTGTTGGTTGCTTGAGCTCGTCTTTGTATTCATCAATAGATTGCAGTAGCCTCAGATTCTGGCTCCTTGGCTCTATCCCTTTTTCTTTTTCATTTGGCCTTTTCAATAGTGAGCAAAGAAAAAGCCAAATGGCCCTTTATCTGGATGCTTTTGTAACTTGATGAAACTTGCTCAACCTTGTACACTGAGTCATTGACACTGCACATGATGATTGTCAGTTGTTTTGGCCAAGAGCGCATGTGCTGTCCATGGGCTCCGATTATTCCGCTTTGGGACTTAATGTCAGTGTTCCACATGCCAGTGATCACGAGGCGGTGTCGCTACTGGTACATTCATTTTTTGACAGTTTGAATGCAGCACAGTCAGGTTTAGTGGTACATACTTGCCACGCTCAGAGGTTCAGTTGTTAACTTGGGCTGCAAATGTGAAGGTATAGTCTGCAAAGACCGATGCTACAGCACCTTTCATGAGTCACCACTTCTCATATGCTATGAAATCTTCGAGTCGTAAATGATAGCTGCATGCTCTAACTTTGATAGTGTATCAGGAGACCAATTATCCCTTTTAATTAATGCAAGCCAACTCTCCTGATCACCACCGGCAGTTGAAATTTCAAAAAAAATCACAGTATATCAATGGAGTGAATGATGATGAGTAAGGTGAAGCGTCCGTCAGCCCATCTGTGCTTTCGTCCGTCTGCACAGCCATCCGTGCGTCCATCCGTGCGTCCATTCGTCTGTCCGTGCATCCGCCCGTCTGCTAGTATGTCTGTCTGTGCGTCCGTTCGTGCATCCATCTAGTGAACACTCCAAGTACCACCATCTCCCATCTCGCATCCCCTGTGGCACATACCGGCTCTAGAGCGAGTATATGTCACCGGTGGCTACGTATGTACATACATACATACATATGTAGCGTACTTGCCCCACGGAGGCACGAAAAGAAGGCACCTACATTCCTTGAAGTTTGGGACAAGACTAGTTTATTTTCCAAAAAAAACAGGCTTCAAAAGCGACAACCAAAAGGGGCGTGGCTGCGTATCTTCCGCGGCCCTCCGGAGATGACATGAGGCATGTTGGCCGCGTCTGCGCCGTGCACCTCGGCATACGAATTGGTAAGCGCACACAAATAAAATTATCGCGATCACGCCCGCTACAAGGGTCCCCCCCCCCCCCCTGGACCGCGGAGCCTGGGAAAAAAAAACTAGCAAATGTGCGAGTTAGTCCATGAGGTGAGCCAGTTTCACGCAATCGAGAGAAACGACGTCCTCTCTGTCACGAACACGAGTGGTCACAGTTTTGTGCGACCGGGAAAGCACACGGAAGGGCCCGTCGTACGCTGGAGTCAACGGCGCTTTCACTGTGTCACGTCGCACGAACACATGGGTTGCCTCATTCTTGTCTGGGAAAGAAAACACACATTTCTGCTGCACAGAATCCGAGGTCTTCTTTTATCGCCGTACGCAGGCCCAGAAGAATGAGAGGGAGCTTCTCCACCCAGTGCTCTCTATTCAATTTGGCCGTTAAAGATGCCTTCAGTTGACAGTGTAGCCACTCCACCATTCCATTGCTCGCTGGATGGTAAGCCGTGGTGTACTGGAGCCGTGTTCCCAGAAGCCTTGCCAGCGCAGAGAATAGGCTGCTCTGGAATTGTCGTCTACGATCGGTCCTTATGCGCAGTGGACAGCCATAGTGTGAAACCTATGTGGCCACAAACGCCTGTGCGACGGTCCTGGCTGCGATGTCCAAAATCGGTGTCGCCTCGGGCCACCGTGAGTGGTGGTCCAAAGGATTTGGGCACTTACGTCCCAAGGTCCCCGCACGACCCCACTGCGCTATGCGTTCATGAGTTCATGCAGTTCCATAACGTGGGCGACCCGGTCAGTGGCGTGAGTATCGGAGTATCGTTCGACAGAAGTGAGCAGGTATCTGTAACCCTGGGAAGGAGGAAGAGGTCCCACCAAGTCCAAGTGCACGTGGTCGAAACGACACTCTGGTGGCCGAAATGCTTGGAGTGCTGTGCGCATGTGACGAGTCACCTTGACTGTTTGACATGTTCGGCACGTCTTCGCCCAGCGTCGAACGTCGGCGTTGATTCCGGGCCACGCAAAACGGTCAGTGACGAGCCTCTCTGTCGCGCGGATTCCTGGGTGGCTGAGGTCGTGAAGGCTGTTAAACACTGCACGCCGAAACTGGACGGGGATGAAGGGTCTTGGAGATTTCTGCGATGTGTCGCATGTGACCATAGTCATTGTGTATGGTAGCAAGATCTCTTCGAGCACCAGTGACAGTAGATTCCGCCTCATATCGGTTAGCTCTGGGTCTTCCCGCTGGGTGGAGGCTAATGTCTCAAAGTTGACGGACGCTGAAACGGTGTTGATACGGGAGAGTGCGCCGGCTGCTTGGTTTTCGCTCCCCGCTATGTGGCGGATGTACGTGAAAAATTCGGAAATGAAAAAAAGTTGGCGCAGTTCTCTTTCCAAATATGAGGAACTGTTGTTCTTGAACGCGTACATCAGCGGCTTGTGGTCCGTTAAAATGTGGAAAATGCGGCCCTCTAGGAAGAAACGGAAATGCCTTACGGAGGAATAAATGGCCAGCATCTCTCTTCCAAAGGTGCTGTAGCGCACTTCCCCCTGTTTCAGACGTTTAGAAAAGAAACCTATCGGTTTCCAGTCCTTGCCGTCCCGTTGTTGCAACACTGCTCCCACTGCCGTCGTTGAAGCGTCAACCATGAGCCGCGTTGGCGCGTCGGAAAGCGGGTGCATCAGAAGTGTTGCGGAGGCAAGCTGAGTTTTCGCGTCCTGGAAGGCTTTTTCGTGCTCCGCTGACCAGTGAAACTCGGGCGTTTTCTTGCCGTCCCGGCGCAGCAAGTGAGTTAGCGGCTGTAGAACGTGTGCACAGGATGAGATGAAGCGCCTATGAAAGTTGATTAGCCCAAGAAACTCGCGCAACTTGCGGAAAGAGGTAGGCGTGGGGAATTCCCTGACTGCTTGCACCCGTGATTCGAGCGGTAAGATGCCTTGCAGGCTGATTCGATGACCTAGGAAATCTAGTGCTTCAACACCAAAGATGCACTTTTGGGGCTTCAAAACCAGACCGTGCTCGTCAAGACGCTTGAAGAGGAGGCGCAGGTAATTTTCATGCTCCTACGGCGTTTTGCTAGCGACCAAAATGTCGTCTAAGTAGACAAAAACAAAAGTAGACTGCGAGTAACCTCATTCATAAAACGCTGGAAAGTTTGTGCCGTGTTCTTCAGTCCGTACGGCATACGAATAAATTCAAAGAGGCCGAAAGGCATTGTCAAGGCCGTCTTTGGGATGTCGCTTGGTTCTACTGGAATCTGGTGACAAGCAGCCATCAGATCCAGCTTAATGAAGACGGTCGTTCCCGCGATGCGAGCGCTGAAATCATGGATGTGGGGGAGAGGATATTGGTCTGCCGTTGTCACAGCATTCAGTGCCCGATAATCACCACAAGGCCGCCAGTCACCAGACTCTTGTTTTGGACCATGTGCAGTGCGAAAGACCACTTGCTGGAAGAAGGTCGGATAATGCCGAGTTGGAGCATGTGGTCGAACTCACGGCGGGCGACTTCGTGTCTTTGTCCAGCGAGTCTTCTAGGTCTAGCGGTGACAGGCGGTCCGGTGGTGACAATGTGATGCGTCACCTTGTGTTTGATAAGCAGTTCGGTGTTCCGAGGTCTGGTTATTTCAGGGAATTCAGCCAGAATCTTTTGAAAGTTTGACTCTGGGTTGAAAGTGCAAATGCTGCATGAGGACAGGTCAGACTTCCGTTCGATAACAGCAAGCGAAGTGACGTTATCCTTGAGACGACGATCGTGAACGCTGACGTCAAGATTGAAGTGGCTCAGAAAGTCCGCTCCCAGGATGGCAATTCTGACGTCGGCCACAACGAAGAGCCATCGATATGTATGCCTGAGTCCGATGTCTATCGTCATTGACTGGACTCCATATGATGCAATAGCAGTATTATTGACTGCAATTAGGCTCAAAATGGACTTGCCGCCCCGGCGATGTAGAGCTGCTGCTGGTAGGATAGATAGCTCCGCTCTGGTATCGACAAGGAGGCGTGTGCCGGTGATGCGGTCGACAACGAAGAAGAGGTTGCTTGAACAATGGCCCGTGTCGCTTTCCGCCGTTAGCGACCGGCCGGTGCTTTTCCGTCCACAAGCGGCTTGCTCTCTAAAACGACGGTGGTACCAGCAGATGTTCTGCTCTGCCTTGATTGAGTGTCCGCGGTGCTGCGGGCTTCGAGCACGGGACGGCGAACGATGCCGTGCAGGCCGGTGTTTGTTGGACAGGGCGAGGTTTTCAACTGCTGCAGCCAGTCTGTCAACTCTGTCCTCTAAGCGACCTAACCAGTCTGCATGTTCGGGCCTTCCCGTTGCAGCAATAGACATTTTCGGTGGCTCAGTGCAGTCGTTGATGCGTTCGACGAGTTAAGCCAGACGTTCGAGAGTCACGTCATCCGAGCCAGCGAGTATCATCCGTGTTGACTGTGGCAGTCTCTGCAAAAACAACTCACGAAGCAATGGATGTTGACACTCCTCTGACACTTGTTGGCCCAGCAGCTGACGCATTCGCTGGAGTAAATGTGAGGGACGCTGGTCACCGAGCTCTTCATGAGACAGGAGTTGTTGCAGCCTGCTCTGTTCGGACACCTCAAGACGTTTCAGGACGGTGCTTTTGAGTTCGTCGTAGGGCTTCTCCGATGGAGTGGAGGCGAGCACATCGTCTACGGCGTCAGCGATGTCAGGTGGCAGTGCTGAAACGACGTGCAGGTATTTCGACTGCTGCGATGTGATGTGTGGAAGCTCGAAGCGGGCCTCGATTTGGCTGAACCACACCCTGGGGTTTTTGGACCAGAAATGAGGAAGCTTTAACTCTGAGGCGTTGGTTGTGGGTGAGCTTAAAGTGCCTTCCTCGTCTGACATGGCTGCTGTTTTTCCAAATGTCCGGGTCACCACTTTGTAGCGTACTCGCCCCACGAAGGCGCGAGGCGCGAAAAGAAGGCACCTACACTCCTTGAAGTTTTGGACAAGACTAGTTTATTTTCCAAGAAAAACAGGCTTCGAAAGCGACAACCAAAAGGGGCGTGGCTGCGTATCTTCCGCGGCATTCTGGAGATAACGTGAGGCATGTTGGCCGCGCCTGCACCGTGCACCTCGGCATACGAATTTGTATGCGCACACAAATAAAATTATCGCGATCACCGGCGTCATCGCCCGCTACACATAGATACATACATACATACATACATACATACATACATACATACATACATACCGAGGAGCAACACACCCACGTCCTAAGGAGGTTTGCTCCTAAAATGACAGCCGAACAGGGTATTAAGGTGAAAGGCTTCGAGCATGTCCCATAGAGGACGAAAACTGACTGTCAGTGGCATCCAGTGGTGTTTCCCAATGGTGGCATCAATACAAGTGATGCAAAAATAGCTTCGTTACATGATGATGCCATCATATAACATCACAGATAAAAATATTTTGACACCATCGTGACGTCATCATATTCCATCTTCGCTTAGTCAAAGTGGGCCGATCACGGAGGTAGTGCATAACCACTTGAAGTGCAGAAAACTTGGAGTGCCTCTGATCTTTGAGGAAGCAAGAAAACCACACTAGGCGCAGAAATATCGAGGAGGGAAGCAAATGTTCAATACAACGACTGGGAAAATAAAGATGATGGCTTTTGCCTTTCAATCGACTCAGGTGAATGCAAAACGAACCCTGTGAGCTCTTCTAAGAAATACAAGAAAACAAAACAAAAAAAGACAATCATGATTCCTTTTTGTTAGATTTGTTGAGAAGTACTCTGTATAGTGACCTAATTAGACATGCAAATGACAAGGTTGCAATAGCCTGAAATATAAAATAAAGCAAGAATGTAATAAAAATTGAATGCAAGTATTAACCCGGCAGCATGGCCTGATATATCGCTCTAGCCACGGTCAGAGCGTGATAAAAACAGCATGCCACGGAAAAAGGATCAAGCAAGCAAGCAAGTGTGCAGTTATTTTCGCGATTTTTTCGATTCCTCCTGTGCCCCTGAAAGCTTGCAAGAAACAAAAATGCTATCAATCTCTAATGAGAATGCGCAGTCACAAGCTTCATAATACACTTGGCCATTCAGTGCCGCCACGCAGCAGCGCGAGATGCTGTGTGATGGCACCAAGGAGCAGGACACTAAAGAGCAGGGCACCAGGGAGTAGGATGCCAGCAGGATGATTTCGACAACTACAGTGGAATCTCGATGATACGAATCCCACGGGGTCACAAAAAATATTCGTATTAGCCGAAGTTCGTATCATCGAAATAAAACTAGCTAAATTAACAAAGAGTCAGACGTGAACTCATCCAGGCACAAGTACGTAAAAAGCATTTATTTCTTGATGAAAAAGTCTCTGATATCCTTCTGCCTCTTTTTCTTCGCCAGGTCACTTAGCAGACTTTGTTCGAAAGCATGAAAACGCCTGCACGTGTCGTCGCTGACTTCATCCGTGGCAACAGCGCGCCTCAGAACGTCGAGCGCGTGCAGCGTTTCAGCCGCCGGTGGTGGTCCTTCGACGTCGCCCACGTCTGTGTCGTCGCCATCATCGCTGGAATCGGCAGCCCAGCACGCGGCCTCCTCAACAATATCTTCGACCGTGCACGCACCACAGGTGGCGAGATTGTCATCTGCCGTGCAAAATTCATCAGATGTGCACTCGACGTTGAGCTATTTCCAGTCCTCAATTGTAGGATCTTCTGGCTCTGGGGGCACCTCTTCTGGACTCCCGAAGAAGCCGCATTTGCCGAAGCAGTTCGCTACGGTAGTCGGAGTTACCTGATCCCATGCCAGAGCTATAAAATGGATGGCGTCAGAGAGGCTTATTTTCAGGTCACCTTCGTCCTTTCAGTCAATTTTTGCGAGTAGGCGACGCACAAGAAGGCTCTTAAAATGGTGCTTCACATTCTTAATAATTCCAGCGTCAAGGGGTTGCAGGTACGTCGTCGCGTTTGCGGATAAAAAGACGAGTTTGATGTTCTGAAGCGTTACTTGCCTCGGGTGGGCGGCGCACTGGTCAAGAAAAAGAAGAATCTTCCGATTCTTACAAGCTATCCTCCTGTCAAGGAGTGACAAAAACTCTTCAAACAACGCCGCTGTCATCCACGCCTTTTTGTTTGCGCGATAAACGCACGGCAAATGACTCTCGCGCTTGAAGCACCGGGGCTTTTGGAACTTTCCGGCTACAGTCAGCTTAAGCTTTTCAGATCCGTCGGCGTTACAGCACAAGAGCACAGTAATACGCTCTTTGCTTTTTTTTGCCTCCTCTGCATGCTTCGCCTTTTAAACAGAGGCTCTTTTCGGGTTGCAGGTTAAAAAAGAGACCTGCCTCATCAGCATTAAAAATATCACGAGGCTCATGCTCTGCAATGAGTGACGGCAGCTTCTCTAACCGGTCGCTGACAACTGCCTCGTCAGCTTTTTTCGCTTCGCCGCAGACGCTTTTGTAAACGAGAGCGTGCCTAGTCTTAAAGCGCTGCAGCCACCCACCTGAGGCCTGAAATCTGTTGATATGCAGAGCAAGTGCAAACTCGTCGGCTTTCTCCCGCAAAACTTTGCCATCGACATTTACGCCAGCTGCGGTTACTTCTTTAAACCAAGTCAGGAGAGTCTCTTCAAGTTTCACGTGCTGAACGGTCTTCGCTTGCTTTGCGTTGACTTTGAACGAAAGCACGTTTTTCATTTTGGTCTCTCGCTGTCCAACAACTGTGCTCAGTGTTGACGTTGCAAGGCTTAGCTCCTCAGCCAACTCCGTCCGCTTTCTCTTAGGATCCTCATCGACCTTTCGAAGGATGTCTAATTTCTCCTTAAAGGAGAGCGCTTTTCGCTTGTGAGACATAGCTCGTTTCGACTAGGCAAAATGGCGCAAACACAAAGAACGCGGCCTGAAGCACAGCACTGCAGCCACTCCGTCCAACGCCACGCAGAGAAAGAGGAAAAGCACAACAGCAACAAAAGCGTCACCTCCCCACTCGCCCCGCGCAGTCCACCGCGTCGTCGCGTCCGCGCCTCCACACCCAAAAAGAGAGGAAGAAAGGAAGCCGTGGCGAGCGCCATCTCTAAACCTAAACCGAAATTAAAGGGCGCAAGCGGTCTCTGAGGTCTCCGATATCGCGCACGCCGCGCGCCGATGTTGGAGGCCACCACGCGCTGCTGGCAGGCACCGTTGGCAAAATGCCAAACCAGCGGTGCAGCGCGCATTTCGGCGCGCGACTGAGCGCTGTTCTATTTCGCGGCCGTCAGTGGGGCGGCATTCATTCGTATCAAACGACGGGGGCGAAAAATCGATTCGTAACAGACGTACTCTAGCGCGTTGCAAAGTAATGGGGCTCGGCAGGGACCACAGAAAAAATTGTATCATCCGGAAATTCGTATTAGCCGTGATCGTATCATCGAGATTCCACTGTACAGTAATTTGATGTGCACATTTTCCCAAGTCAGTGAAACATCATTATGGCAGAGCGTATGCTTTATTAATATGCTTCTTTCTCATTCTTAATATTCAAGAATAAACAATGCACCTATACTCATAGAAAATATTTTTTTGTCCCTCTAGTCGGGCTCCTAAACCACCTGAAATTTTTTAAAGACGACAGTCTTTCTTGAGGACCTTCGACGCAAAAATTTTGGTCTGTCTGTCCATCTGTCTGCAATTTGTCTGTTTGTCCACTCTTAACGACCCGGGGTACTTGAAACGGCCGACCCCATCCGCAGCGCCCACCAATGTTATTCAAGGTTTAGCGTTCATACTTGTGCAATTGTCAATTAAAAAGCAAATATTGCACATGTGGGGGGCACCATAACAACACATATATTATCTGCATGTGTGTCTTTAACTAGAAAAGGCATACATAAGTAATTTTAAGGACCGTAGTGCTTATCACGCTGTGCTGACCATGCAACACTTGCACGAAAAGGCGAGTGTTTTCAACGCTTTGCTAAAACGAGACGATGGTGGCACCTACCTGTCGCCTTGCGTTCTACACCTTATCACCTCTGAGACGGGCACGCACACCCGTCTCAGAGTCACGCACTTCGTTTTCCAAGAAAACTGCCAGATGGCGCTCCTGTTTCACGTGTGACTTGACTTGATGCCCTAGTTCGCCTCCGCTGCACGATCGAGGCACTCTAACGCAGCGTCTCCAGAATACCATTCACCGATTTTCTTGCGCAGAATATCAAATAAATGTTTTGTCCACTCTCTCCACACGCAAGACTATCGTCTTTCGATGAAATTTGCAGATTAACAAGCAGATATGGGGCCAATTTTTTTTTTCAAACATTGCAAACACATGCATCGTGCATAGAATGCTGCCACGATCGACAATGCCAGGCAGCACTACGAACTGTGGGTGAGTCACAAATTCCAAGAAACAACCCCCCCTCCTCTCCGGGTGTTTCTGGCCTCCATGTGACATCGCACAATTGAATCTTTGATGCGTAGCACCAGTCATGCTGCGATTGATTGAGCAAAAACCTATGACTTCCAGTTAGCCTGCAAGCAGCTGTCCACACTCTTTGTTGTTGTTCGCCATATTGTGGTGGCAGCAGCTGCTCATCCTGCGCAGGACTGCTTTGGCACGAAGTGCCAACGTATTGATCTCTCATGTCCGCACTCCTTTGAAGGTTTATGTGCAACAAAGGGTTCATACTGGCACAACTCGTAGAAAGCACAGGCTGGCACAGCAACGGCAGTTAGCCAACAAGCACGGAGTTGATGGAGTCGCTGCGACTGGAAGCAGACCCTGTTTCGAACAGCGTATCAGACGAGACTGGGAGAGGCAGTTGGCAAGAAGGGCAAAGTACCTTTGAGAGAGGAGACCAGTAGAGAGTAACAAGAAAAAAAGGGCGAAAGGAGCGGTCACTGCCTTTCCATCATCAAACGCGTCTAAACTCCGCTATTATGGCATCGTTTAGAAAAATTCTCAAGGCTATGTGTTTATTGCACTATTTCTCCACCACGTCTACTTTTCTATCTCTGGGTTGTTTAGGTACCTTTTAAAACAACTAGGGTGAATTTTTTTCCAAAAAAAAGTCCTCTGAAGATATTAAATCAGCAATGAAAATCTATCCTGTTGGGATGCATCTTGCGAAAAAAAAATGGCACTCAATGAATTAAGACAAACGTGCAAGATACTGTGTTATCACACTCGATGCATTTTGAATTTTCAATAGCTGCATGAGCTCCACCAGCTCAATACATGTCAGCATATCATGCTGCATCAATTCACAAATTCAAGCTACATAGATGTCGATGATAACCAAGTCTGCCTAATTTTATGTTTTTTTGTCAAATGCAGATACTCACAAATGCCGCCACAGACTAAATTTCCATGAGTTCTTTTCAGGTACAAGGCCTTCAATATTTTTTTTTCTTGTTTATCAAGCATTGTGAGGAAGTCTCATACAAAATTTGAAAAATGCCTGAAGACCCATTAATTACTCAGATATAAATTTAGCAGTTACGCTGCAAAAATATAACAATTAGTGATCTGAACACTGCAATTTATAGAGCAAGTAGAGCTCATTTTTTTATGCAAATCCCCGTTAAGTTCCTCTCACCAGTTTTGTGGGTTGCATATAAACAAGGAGAATGCACAGATAGCACAGTAACAGTCATGCCTCCGAGGTATAAATCAACTAGAAAATACAAAAACTACCGAATTTCTGAATGAAAACCTATTGCCCTTCTCCTTCAGGTAGCCCAAATATCAACCAGAGAGTCAACCAAGAGAACCAGAACCTCTACATATGATGCACTGCTTGCCAATTATGAGAACACGCAGATTTATGGCATGTGACCCTTTAATGTCGCCTAATACTCTGCACACAATAGCAAAACTGAGAGGGCACCACACCAATACAATCTGCTTTAAATGCTGGGTCACAGTATGAATGTAGCCAGACTGGTCACTTAAGTTCCTGTTATGTAAGCACAAAGAGACGTTACAATGCTTTCCCACCCATGCATGTTTCAGAGCATGATGGCATTCACACATACATGAAATGCAATAAAAAAACTAAGCCTGTAAGCTTAGAATCGTACCCTCAATGGCAGGAAGCACCTTGCGAGGCTTGTCATCAGGTTCATCAGTTAGCTCAAAACTGTACTGAGACATATCATCACGGGCATAGATATCACTGTCATCCTCTTCAAAAGCCCCAACGCCAAATGCCTGAAAAACAGCACAAATAATTAAACACACCTATTTTTACTGTGTGTGTGTGTGTGTGTGTGTGTGTGTGTGTGTGTGTGTGTGTGTGTGTGTGTGTGTGTGTGTGTACGTGCTTATGTGTGTATTTGGGTGTGTGTCTCCACTTTCTAGACAATAAAACATCATGTTCTGCAATTAAAACTGTTGAACAGGTAACTGACAAATGGCAGGTAGCTAAAAAGTAGCAATATTTCCCGGCATTTTAACTGACATTAAACTGTGACTAAAAAACTTTATATTGTTTTTTTGGGGGGGAGGAAGGGGGAGGGGCAAGCACCAACTGAAATATGATGTGTGTGTACTTGCTCATCTATCACTGCTTCAGGTGCAAATGGACTTGCTTGCATTCAGCTTGTCCTGTGACGCAGTATTGTGGTATCATCTGGCATAGCGTATACTTACAGAATGTTAGCTGCTGCTTCAAAGATTTTTTTGCTCATCCATACATTATTGTCTCATACCTTCAGTCTTTGCATAATTATACATAGAACACATGAGGTTTGAAGAATGATGACACAAATGACTGCAAGAACTAAGTAAGAGTGTAAAAAAATAATACGAAGATTTATTGGACAGTAAAAAAATTTTCTGGAAAACTTCTCCAAATGTCCTTTGCATGTGATGAAGACTTTTCACGATACTCAAAAAAGGATAGAAAGATAGGGAAACATGGGGAAAGAATAAAAAAAAAGGCATGTAACATTGCTTAGAAAAACATGCCATAAAAGATTAGCAGCTGCTGAGGGAGGAGAACAGGATGGAAGACTCACAAGACATGCACCATAGGTGCTGTACAAAAGCCTTCTTAGTACTTACCTGTCCAGTAATAGCAAGTTTCCTTTTGCCTTTTTCCAAATGACACCTGGTCGTCGTAGGCTGGTCGATATCTATTGGTGCTGAGAGCACAGAGTGCTTGTCCAGAGGGACATATCCAATGCCATGTTGGTTGTCCTTGGGAACATACAGCACATCATCAACATCTGCTGGTGCAAATGAATGCTCTGCAGCAACGTCATCCTCTTCACTAGATGACTCTGTGCCTGGTGGCAAGGCACAGCCATACACTTTGACACCTGGTAGGTCCTGGGCCTGTTTTGGCTTTTCTCGTTTTACACGTTCTCCTATGCCTTGTCCTTGGCGCCAGCCCATCTTGTTTAGAAGCTTGACACCAATACTCCGACTGAAAGAACCACAATATTTTTTGTACTGACTGAATAACTTTGAGCAATGCACAAATTTCTTCTAATTATGCACTATTTAGTAGTACAGCTAGCACTTGTGGGAAAGCACCTCACTAGCAGCTACCATGAGCACTATGCGGGTGTATCTGCAAAACGTTATATACCTTTCAGATGCAATGTCTGTACATTTAATTTTAAGGCGTACTAACATGAATTACAAAAAGTTTTTGGATTGTTGCTTGAAATAGAAGTACTGGCGTCGAAAAACCTGAAACAAGTATCACGGTGCTTGGAGACGCATCGAATACAATTTCATTACTGCTAGCTTAAAAAGACGCTTCCAGTTTTTATATTGAGGGGGAGCTTCTTAGGGTTGGGCCTGAGCGGTGTGACATCCTTAGATTGGCAAAAAAAAGTAGAACTCACTCAGACTCATTCAAGAATTATATTTTGCGCTTAGGACTCGCCCTGAATCGGACTCGCTCAAGTTTTCCTGAGCTGAACTCACTCTGACTCACACTCATTAAACTTTTTTTGAACCGGACTCACTTGGACTGACTCCCCAAAATTTTACTCACCTGGAATCACTCAGACTCACACTCACGGCTTGATCTAAGCTGGGTAAGTCCGAGTGAGTTCGCCGACCTATGAGTCACATGGGAAGACAGCAACTGGCTACGTGCTAGCGGCAAATCTGTCATCTGCTCGTGGTGCACATAAACAACGATGAGTGAATTGTCCTACAGTGACCGTGACAGTGATTTTTGCAATTTCAGCTGTCCACTGAATGCAGAGCTCGCAAATTCAGGAACTGTCTTCACTCCTCGGGATAATGTCCATTACAGTGGAGCTGGCTTGCTGCTGCTCAGTGACAAAAGCTTTAAAATCAAAATAAATATTGGATACGTGTTGCTCGACTTCGATATGTGGAGAGGGCTGACACTGCATACCAAGGAAACGAAAAATGTCTCTTTCGTAATGCCTTCAAATTATGTCAGTATTTTTTTATAACTTTGTGCAACAGGGGGCACATACGTCCCTCTCTTTCGTTTAGAGACAAAAGTTTCTCCCACGTCCCCTGATGCAATCAGTGCAATGTTAAGTCACTCATATTTTATCTAAGTCTTCGTAACCTCAAATATATTTTTTTACTATGCTTCCAAAGAGCGGATGTAGGGTTACCATAACGTTGAACTTCGGTTTTTTTATGACAGCTTTTAAATTTTCCTCTTCTTGAGATAGACAGCACCTACCAATCGAAATGCCGGATAATTTCCTCTTTTTATGGTTTTTCAGAGAGGTCATTTTAGCTTCCAGTCATTCCATGGTTTTTTTCTTTTCTAAATTTGCATAACAACTTGACTGAGAAGTGCATACAAGGATGGAATCGGGCTTCAGTCTTTTGGAGAAGCTTTGGGAGCAGGAATAACACGGTTTCAAAGCAGTGTTTGTACGTGTGTGTGTGTATATATATATATATATATATATATATATATATATATATATATATATATATTTTAAACCTTACAACAACAAAGTTGAAAGCACAGCAACTCGAAGAAAAAACATAAGCGGCGCTTGGAACAGCTACTCCGACAAATAAAAAACGTTAATGTTTAAATGTCACAATGTTCAAAATGTGATTAAAACACTGCATATAATATGAACAGCAACTCAAGACTACAGACAAACTAATATAATAAAAGTTAACTTTATACTAAACCGATAGGGCTCTATAAAAATAAATGTAATAAACTTATGTTCCTGTCGTTGAAGTGCCCCAGCCGACATGAGAACCACGAAGAAATTTAGATGGGCTCGCCACGCCACTGCTAGGCAATTGAGAGATTTTTTTTTTATTAGTATAGAAACTACATGGGACCTTGAAGGGTTTTCACCGTCGCCGCCATGTTCCACGTAAACTACAAGTTGGTAACAATCCCCGCGCATCTACGTCAGACTCTGGAGTTTTGCGGACACCCCGCGCCCCCCTCCCCCCCTGTTGGCGCAGTTTTGAGTAATGCAAAACCCAACTACGTTGCACAGTTTGGTGGGCAACCAGGTGCAACTACAGCGAACGGAAAAACGATTGAGCTAAATATTAGGTGTATTTGTGCATTGAACACTTAGAAGAAGAGCTACGAATTTCTCTCCACTAGTCGGACGCATCACCGAACCACCATGAAGTGCTTGTTGATTCACTCGCCGAAACGACGGCGAAAGCAAGAGAAGATGCAACAGCTCCGCGCTCCGCAAAGAAGACTCGAGTCGACACTATTTTCGCATTGTGAATTGCCACTGATGTAAATGACTTCAGTTTTGATAATTTCCACAGCTTTCGCAAAGCATAATGACGAAAGCACTAGATACGGGCCATCGGGAATGTGTCGGGTAAGCGAATTACTCGTGTTCTCTACAGCTGGTCGCATGATAAAGTGTGATAATGTAAGTCTCCTGTTATTGTTCTGAATAGCCTTGACGGAGAACCGTGGTACTTTGATCATGAAGCTCAACAGATCATCTGACCACAATGCACACTGTGCAACAGTAGACAGGTGATGCGCGCGATAAACATTGCACACGCTGCAACCACCAATAATCTAAAGTGGTCGCCACACACAGCATTATGCACGTAGGGCTCTGAAGGCTCTAAGTACTGGGTTCAACTAGAAAATGTTAATACCTACTTCACACAAGTAAATCACAAAAGAAGCACGACCCAATGAGGTTTTTCTTGCCATTGGTCTCCGAGACTGCCGGGGTTGTCTTGGATGCTTCGGTTTTGCTTTTCGTTGTTCACTGAGAAAGTTGACACGTATGTATCCCCATTTGCAGAATGTATAAATGGAATACATCCATCAACAGAACATTTTAGCAACAGTCCAATGCACAGAAAGCGAGAGATCGATGGAGAATGCAACTGCACGGACGAAAATCGTCAGGACCATTTGTACCGGATAAAGTGAGCTTCGTGTCACTGATAGTAAGATAGATTGCTCGTGTATGCATTTCATTGCTTTAGCATCATGTGTATGCCCAAGTGTAACGCATTTGGGTGTTAAATAATGCATGTCGGAGTGCTTGCCTCAAATTCCATGTCATGCTATGCTTGCTTGCACTTAAATTGCAGCACACCGAAATAACTGAAACATATTTTGCGGTGTACCCGCATTTCACTTTTATGCGCTTCCTACTTTTCTGAAGTGAGGTTAGATTGACGTAAGAAGCTTGCCAGGTCCTCTATTTTTAAGAAACCGCGCCTCAAGACCAATGAAACGAGAGGGCCTATGCACGTTCACTTGCAGACGACGTTCTTTGCATTACCCATTTATGGCCGGCACAGTGATGGGCGCGCTGATGGTGGTGTCTTTTGTCTACACGTTCTACCCGCGCATAAAATTGCGCAATCTAACGTGGTGAGTGCTGGGCAAGCAGAGATTAAACGAGGTGGCTGATCTTCGTCACGTCACTTGGAGGGCGCGCGCACTATAAGCAGGCCACCCGTCTTGACCAAGCATGAAAAAATACATGGCTGAAAGGGGGGGGGGACGGGTCACACGAGTCCAGCGGTGAACTGATTTTAAGGGCATGGTTGTGATAAGGTAGTGCATGCGCTATCAGCAAGCATCAGGGCACGGCTCATAAACCTTTCTACTGGTGCGCCCTCAACGGAAGGAGATTGTGCGATAAGAGCATTTCTCACTGGAGCGGCCGTACGTCCTTTCTTACACCAGCGTTTTCCAGAGTGTCGCGATGTCGGATTCAAAAGGGTTAGCTTTCAACCTTTGTATTACCACAGGGTCATGAGGTTGACGAAGGCAGCAGCCGCTGTTTTCATGAGTGAACCTTATTTGGGCAAACCTGTTTCTGGAAAACAAAACATCACTCTACAAGCAATACAAGTCGTAGACTAATAGCTGCAAATCAAAGCATCAGCCATCAATAATCTACCAAGCAGCAAAGTGCGTCGGCATTCATACATCTGCCATCGAAGATTCCCGCATTATCGCTAGCAGCTGCGTAAATTCCAGAACAAACTCTAATGTACATGTTGTGCGCGTAATCTCATCGGAAGGTTCTAAGACTATCTAGATTGTTCCCAGTCATTCGGAAGGGGATTGCGCAAGGAAGCGTGACACGCGTAATGGTGCAGTAGCAAAAATAGAAAGTGCGTGCGGTATTACCATTACCATTAAAAATTTTTGCTATTGCAGCCATCACTTCACCAGTGAAACTGATCATTTTTTTTCAGTTTATATGGTTTGGCTAACAGCTTTGCCCTTAAAACATATATAGAGTCGCATAATGAGGTATGCACACAAACACCACCTTAACAAGATTTATGCATGAACCGAAATACGATGCCACCAAACTAATTTGATATGGACGCGGTTGCGTCCTTTGTCTAATCTCACGCGTGTTGCTCGGTTGATGATAAAATTCAGCTAAATTTGGCGTTGCACACGAAAATTGCCGTTTTGGTACAGCAAGTCAGATTGGCGCAGAATGGCACAAATGGCACAGCACTTCCATCCCTGTGCATAGGAATAATCCTCTACAAAATTGCTCAACTTATCCCTCAGCTCAACTGCAGATATTGGTGTGTGAAAATATTTTTCATGATATCTCTTGAAAAGTAGGCACATGCTCAGGGACAACATTTGCCCTTGACAATTTTTACAGTAAAAGCAAGGACAGCTGAATGGACAAAAAAAAAAAAAGGCTTGTACGTACGGTGAAACAAGCTTTATAGGAACAAACTACAGCGCTATGAGGGCTCACAAGAGGTGCCACTGTTGATGGTGTTCTGCTGAAATGAGGTCTTCACAATTTGAGAAGTGATGCTCTGTGCCACTTGCTTCAGCCGTTTAATCCCAAAATACCTGTTTATGCAATTGTGAGATGGTGCCCTTATGAGGCAGTGGGTCAGTGTTTTTCCACTTCTTGAAAACACTCTCGCGAGTCAGTAGGACATATGCATATGTCCAACTTTTTTTTTTTCTTTCAGTAAACTACTGGCTTAATTTCAGTGAAAGTTGTTTCATATGAAATGGGGTTTATTAGTACAAGTACAGCACTTAAGCAGGACGCTTACGAACGCTGTTCGTGGGCGGAAACAACTGTCACACGAATCACAGAGTGGATCACAACAGCTAGTGCTCGGCTCTTCAGGCTAAGGCCGTGGCCCACTACGGCATATCGCTCTTCTTCCTCCTTACAAATACATTTCTTTGCAGTTTATATCAATATAACACTGCAGGTTTTTATATTGCGTGTATAAAATATAGGCTACCTACAAAGAGTGAACTCCCTATTCTACAGCATCCCACTAAACTTTGTTTTGATCTACACAACATGGTTTCACCCAAATCGGCTAATGGTACCCAACATCACTTCTATGACCAATATTATTGCTTCGCAATTTTACCACTTCGTCCCTTTCTCTTTAACTGTCTAGATGTCTTTAACTGTACCACCTGTCTTTATACAGGTGGTACTGTAAGGTATTTGCAGTAAATTCTAACAGAAACCATATTTTTATGATAAGAAAAGGTATATGAGAGCTATATTTTATGTTCAAAAGATAACACAATACTAAAATTCATTCTCAAAAAAATGAAAATTTAGGCTCTGTTTCTCCTAATGAGCTATTTATCTTTTTTAATGAACCATGACACGTGTTCTTGCAGACCATCGCATATATCCCTCATTTTTATGGCTTCACAACAATATCAAATGAAATCACGATTTAAGTATTGAACTTAAATCATGATGCGTACAAAGTTTCTGTAACAATAACATTAAAAACTGCTGTTAAAAGCTACAACTAACTCACTCCGGTAATATGCTCAGCTCCTGCCTGGCCAGTTTCAAGTTTTATATTAAAGGTTCCAAAATACTTCCTCAATGTAACAGTACAGATGCACAAATTAGCATTAAAGCAGCATACTTATTCATAAAAAAAAGAGCTGATAAAACCTCTATGAAACTACATTGTGCAAGATACATTAGAAAAACATCATATAAGCATTGAATTATACAACAACATACAACTTCACATAAAAGCAGAACAAACTGTACTCAAATGTCTTTAGAAGTGCAAACACACATTATTAGAGCTATTAGTCCCCCACTAACCAGTACCAACTTTAGGGGCTTTAGCAAAATTTACTGTGACATGATAATAAGTGATTAACGTCAGTGTTTGGGCAAATTGGTAGTGCATTTGTGCTTTTTTACCGCGCAGTATAAATTTTTCTTGACGATGACAATAAGGCAAGGTGAGGAAGGAAAGAGGGACTTTTTCTGTTCTGTAATTTCTGACGCATTGTAACCTTGCAGCACTCAATGCAAAAGCAAATGCTGCCGTGCATGTAAGTCTCCTCACCTGACAGGCTTAAATAGGTTTTTTAAAGGTGGGGAACCAGGTATGGGACCTTGGTGAATGCGTGGCGGCTCCCGCAGTCGTTTCCGCTGTTCAGTGAAGTCAACAAAGTTATCGCGCACTTGGATCCTTTGAGGAGCGATTCCGAATTCCCCCAGGTCCTAAGTAAAAAGAATTTTCATTTTCAGAAAGAGCAATGACATCTCTGCAAGCTGGAAAGTGAAGTGCTACCACAACACATTTGATGCACAACAGCCAATTAGACAACTGATTTATTTGGCTCAGCAGTGCTTTTATTTAGGCAACCTTGTGTGACATCTGTAAAGTTGAACAGCACAAACAATGCCGGCACAAGATACATCAGCGCAGGACCAGTGCTGATTCTGTATCCATAAATTATGACACAGGACAAGCACTGGTACAGTGTCTGTGTGCGTGCTTTCTTGCATCCATGTCTTTCATACTGTTCAATTTTGCAGCTACACAAGTAAGTGCATGTGCTTTATCCCTTAGAGAGAAAAAAAACGGTAGATATAAAAGCCAGTTTACAGGACGGCAGAGGGTCCTTTATTTTTGTTTTACTTACCGCTGGTACACCAATTTGATCCATGAAAGCTAAGTTAAGTGAACAAATTTTTCAGCCGTACGCATCTAAATTTCATATATCCTACTCAGTGGCCACATTCATCTCTCTTAAACTAAACATGCACCAGGAAGAAGCCAAGATGAGTCCAAAAAGACAAATATTTTTTACACAATGTCAACAGAGAGTGAACCAATAGGCTGCGCAGCTGTGGAACAATAGGCTTGAAATGCTGCCCATTAGGTTCTACAGCGCAAGTGTGACCTCTAGGGACTTCTTCCCTTGCACGATCACTGCAAGATAGTATGCTAAAGCAAACAATATGGCAGGGATTTAGTAGCACTTATTTGCTCTTATTTGACATATAGTCTATAATGAAAGTTTTTCACATTTGAATTGGCCTAAAGGGGACATGACACCCACTTTTTGCTCATCATCTGTGTTGGAGGTTCATTCTTGGATGTTCATAAACAAGCTGGCAAAATTTCAAAGCATTCGATTAAGCCCTTAATTTATAATGAATATTTTTATAAGCATGCAAGTGGCCTGAGAGTCTGACAACACTGGTGCACTCGCAAGCTGTGATGTAATAAGCCACTTGCTTCATAAGCGTCATTGATATGTCGGGTTTAACGTCCGAACACCACCATATGATTATGAGAAACGCCGTAGTGGAGGGCTCCAGTAATTTCGACCACCTGGGGTTGTTTAACGTGCACCAAAATCTGAGCAAATGGGCCTACAGCAATTTCGCCTCCATCAAAAATGCAGCCGCCGCAGCCGGGATACGATACCCCGACCTGCAGGTCAGCAGCCGAGCACCTTAGCCACAAGACCACCGCGGCGGGGCATTCATAAGCGTCAGCATTGCAGCCAACAATAATGTTGCGTGGCCAGTTGCGTGTAAAATAAAGCTAATACAGCTTGGAATCGAAAATTGCACGATTTGCAGAGGCTGAAACAGCTAGAAGAGGACAACACCTCACAAAGCACACTATGTCACACACATCAGGGCTGGGCAGTAGCGTGATACAAGAGTATCGCGATACTATTTCAGAGATACTTTTGAGTATCTGTGTTTCTATATCAAGATACACATAAAAAATGTATTTGTATTTCAGTAGCAAAATACTTTTACAATGTATCAATAGTATTAAGATACTATGCATGGCACGGGTATCTCGTTACATTTTTATTTTGTGAGAACTTAAGTCTAGACGCATTTTCAGTGCTTTCAACTGGAGAATGAAGCTTTCTTGCCTTTCTTTCTTTTTTAGTTTTGCCACGACAATCAAAGGTGTGCTGTGCTGGTAGGCGACATAAATAGAGCCACAGATTTTTCCTCAAGCACAGAATGGCCTATGTGGTAAAGTGCACGACGCCGCTGACAGCAGGATCACGGAAGCAGTGTTGTCGGCTTCTGAAAGTCGCTGTCAAGGCCAGTGAAGCATGCCTAATTTTTTGGGGGGTGGCAAGCCATTTTATATTTGCAATTGATACCTGTATATATGTATTACCCATAATGTACTTTGCAAGTCCCCCCCCCACCCCCCTGTTATGTCTCAATGTCACTGAACATACTGTAAAAAACAAAAATTAAACTGCAACATTCCATTGTTGTGCTATATTGCTTATAAAATTATGTTGCACCAATTAATGTCTTTGTGTAATATTAGTCTTTCCCCCCCCCCCTCTAAAAATGTATGCCCATCTCTGTATTCCGCCATACTTTTTGGCGACTTTTTTTATAAGCATCTCCAAAATATAGTGTTACGTCAACGAGAAATGTATTTCAGAGTTCATATTTTGGGCTTTACCTGGCTGTATTTTGATATCTGGGAACTCAGATACGGCTCGAAGTTCAGCAGGATCGGGAAGAATGCCTTCTTTGGAGACGATGTGGCCTAGTATAGTTAGTTTTCTAGCGCACTTTTTCAAGTTAAGCTGGAGATCGGCATTTTGGACACAGGTCAAAACTTGATGCAACCGTTGTAGATGGGTTGGAAAATCTGGTGCAAAGACGACAATTTCATCTAAATAGCAGAGGCAAATGTGCCACTTCAAGCCGTGTAAGATGCCATCCATTAAGCATTCAAAGGAGGCGGGCACGTTACAGAGACCGAATGGCATTACAGTTAATTCGTAAAATCCATCTGGTGACAAACGCGGTTTTCGAGCGTTCAGTCTTAGCCATGGGCACTTGCCAGTAGCCAGAGCGGAGAACCAAGAAAGAAAAGAACTCTGCTCCTTGCAAGCAGTCGAGTGCATCATCAATTCGTGGCAACGGGTACACATCCTTTCGGGTAATCTTGTCAAGCCGGCGATAACCGACGCAAAATCGTATTGTGCCATCTTTCTTCCGAACAAGGACGACAGGTGATGCCCAAGGACTGTTGGAAGGTTTAATGACACTGCGTTTAAGCATATCATTCACCTGGTCATCGATAAGGTACCTTTCACTCACCGATACTCGGTAAAGACGCTGTCGAATGGGCGCATGTCTTCCGGTGTCGATAGTATGCGAAACAGTCATTGTGCGGCCGAGTGCCCTTGCTTGGCAGTAAAAAGAGGAAGAAAAATCGTCGAGCAAGCGAAGAAGTTGGTCTCGTGTTGTCGTAAGGTTGCTGGCTATAGCTGGTGTGAAAGATCGCGGTAGTGGCCGAGGAGTTGATGTCTCTAGGATGGCTATATCAGTAGGGTCGTTCATGGTGTCGAATATCGAAGATGACGCCAGCAGCTCGGCTTTGCCGAGGGTTTCCTGGCGTCACAAAGTGATTGGCCCGGGCGATAGATTGGTGATGTACATTACAGAGGCGCCTGAATGGAACTCGAGAACGACAAATGGCAATGGCAGTGATCGGCGGTGAACCAGAAGTGCAGACGGTGCGAAAAGCACTGAGCCGCCATCTTGAGAGTCACAAGAATTGGAGACAAGAACAGCAGACTGGGCAGACACAATGGTGTCGTCACAAACTGTGATTTTGCGACATGTGTCCTTGTCAGTGATGGCGTCTGTCCAAAATGGGAACAACTCGAGTTCAGCGCGAGCGCAATTGATGATCGCACGATGTGTAGAGAGGAATTCCCCCCATAATATGACGTCGTGAGAACAAGATGGCACCACAATGAATTCGATCACATAAAGAACATACTGGATGACGACACGGGCTGTCCAGGCACCGGATGGTTCGACGTGCTGCGCGTTGACTGTACGAAGGGATAGTTCAGAAACAAACGTCGTGACTTTTCCGATATGGCGGCAAATGCGAGCATCAATCGCTGAAAGGGCAGAGCCGGTGTCGACAAGGGCTAGCGTCCATGTTCCTTCTATGATGACTTCAATAACGTTTCGGGGAGAAATTCGAGGCCTTATGCATTTTGCCGGAACCACAGTTCTCGCCTCCTGAACTGCGCTACTTAGTTTTCCTGGCGCACAGGGCTCCGCCGTCTGTGCATGGGGGAAAGGGAGCGGCAGCATGAAAAAAGCGAGCGGCAAGAGGAGGGTGGGGTCTGGGAGGTAAGATCAGATTCGTAGTCTGAATAACTGCGGCGGGGTTGACGTGGCGCACACGTGACCCATGGTGGACGCACATGGTGATAGGTGGCGCACAAAAGCGACAGTAACGGGCCACATGTCCAACAAGGCCACAATGAAAACAAATGGGACGGTTGTCTTGCGTGCACCAAGGGTCGTCGGCTCGTGCGTACTGTACGACTGGGCAGGCGGGCGGCGATACTGGCGGGCGAATAGGCGGACTACGTGGGTTGTAACCTTGCATCACAGGCCTGGAAGCGACTGCGGCGTACGTCAGGGGAGCAGCAGTCGGAGCCTGATGGAGCGAAGGCGAGACCTCTTCGGTGACCTGGTCCCTGATGATGTTTCGCAGAGGGGGCGCCAACAGGGAATTCAACTGGTCGTGAACAAGCGGCATCAGCGAAAGCTGGCGAGCGACCTCTTCACGAACGAAATCCTTAATCTGTAGAAGCAGAGATGAGTTGTCAGGAGAAACATTGAAGTCGCCTGTGCATGAGAGCGGCGCGTGGCTGTGTGTTGTTTGCGCAGCTCATCAAAACTTTGGCAAAGACTGACAAGTTCAGACACTGTGGACGGGTTCTTTGCCAGCAGCATCTGAAAGGCGTCGTCTTCAATTCCTTTCAAGATAAGCCTGATCTTGTCGGCATCGGCCATTGCGACATCAATGCGGTTACACAGGTCGACAACGTCTTCAATGTAGTTAGTGAATGTTTCACCATTCTGCTGCACGCGGCCACGCAACCGTTTCTCGGCTCAAAGCTTGCGAACAGCGGGCCGCCCAAATACTTCCGTCACATGCGTTTTGAAAGTAGCCCTTGTCGGGAAGTCACGTAGGTGGTTTCGATGCCACACGCTGGGGACGCCACTCAAATAAAATGACATGTAGCTGAGCTTCGCAGCATCATCCCAGCGGTTGATCACGCTTACCCGTTCGTATTCGGCGAGCCAGTCTTCAACATCCTCCTCTTCTGTACTACTCAAGATTGGTGGGACGGGTTAACGCGATGGGCCAGGGCAGATCAATGTGGGCACCAGGACAGCAGGTTGTTGCTGCGGTTGATTTCGTATTTCATCTGGCATTGCAGAGGCTGGCTTCAGTTTCGGCTGCGAAGTCCCAGGTTGTCGTTACCCAGCACCTCCATCACTTGTTACGGGGGTTTATTGAGGTACACAGCGACCGGGAAGATAGCAGCAGCAGAAGGCAAAGCGTAGCCAGGGAGTGAACAGCCAAGCGAGCCAGGCGATGGCAATGCGCTTCCTCGTGTGTCCATCTTCTTTCTCACATACAGAATACTTTTCCAGGTATCACTGCCTAGCCCCGACAAACGTTATGGCAAATTGGCAATCAGAGGCAGAGGGAGGGGTTGACAGCCAGCGACTTCTAGGGTTCACTTTTGCAATGAAATAAACATTTACAGTCTATTTTTCATATATTGGCAGAAACAATACACTTACTTCTACTTCTATTTTCAGCTGAAAACTGCAATTCAGTGGGTTACCGTGTCGTGGCCCTTTTAAGTGCTACTTAATAAAAACAACTAGGAAATACACAGGCATGGTGTCATGGGTTTCCACAAGATGCAAAAACATGCCTTGTTGACTAGGCTAACCAAATTGCTCAAAGAGAGACATCTTGGTTTGTTGCGCACATTACTTATACCTTCAGAATTTAATGAAAATATTATTGGGGGAAGAATGGTAGCTACACTACATACTATGCATTTCATTTCAAAGTGGTTAACAAGCTCCGTCTTTAATATAGAATGCTATGTGACTGCACTCACCTCTTCATCCATGAAGTCTTCTGGCCTGGATGCAGCAACGTTTTCCGATTTGTTTGTCTTGGAGGACTTGTACGTCGAAGGAGTCCAACCTTTGTGTGTACAAGTGGTGTTGTTAAGAGCAGAAGAAACACCAACAAAATACAAAAGTGCACACAATGGCAGTGCATGCAGGGACACATAAAAACATTGGCTCCATCCCAAGAGGGCCACACCAAAATGAACAACAAAACTTTACACCTGATAGACCTAATATTACAATGAAGCTCATTTAGACGCATATGTCAAAACTACACACTAACTCGAAGAGTTGGCAACTATTTCATGCCCATGATCTGTATAATTTATTGCAAGGTTTTATGTTCCACTGAAAGATTGAAGGAATTTCCACTATGCTGTACTTCAAAGCCCAAAGCATTAGAAGGGCCATGACAAATGCCTCAATGAAGGTTATGAAATACCATTATTACCCAGAATGGCTAGAAGGTGTACATAAAGCAGGGTTGTTGTTGATGTAATTACATACTAATAAGTTGTTGTCACAGTGGAGGGCACTGAAAATTTCAGCCATCTGGCATTTTTTAATGTGCACTGACATTGCACAGTACACGGGCCTCTACTCTTCCACCTCCACCCAAAAGCGAACATCATGGCCGGGATCGAACCTGTGACCTTCTGGTCAGCAGCTGAGCACAACAATACATAGAGAGCATGAAGTTGCTAAGTGAATCCAAACCTTTACTACCATCAATTAAACAAAAACAGAAAAGTTTTTAATGTTATTTACAAGTTTTGAACAACACTCTCACACTTGTATTCTAGTCTGTGGTACCATGTTTCTTTCTCAAACCAGTCTGGCGTACTGTATTTTTTTTCACATATGACCGAAACCTCATTTGCATCAATTTGAGGAGAAACTTTTTTATTTGAGTTGTTAAAGCAATGAACCTATTGATTTTGATTGTTTTAACTGTCTCCTAATACATTATATATAGTTTGAACTGTCTTTTATATCTTTTTTATGCATTATATATATATATATATATATATATATATATATATATATATATATATATATATATATATATATATATATATATATATATATATATATATAGTTTCGGGAGGGGTCCTCCCATCATCAGGGGATGAGTTATACTAACAACGACGTTCAAACTTCATTGCTGCTGTGTCCCTCTCACCTTGAAAGATGTTTACAAAAGTAAGAGAGAACTAAAAAAAAACACTCTGAACAGTGAGCACGAAACCAGACTGTGCACAGCCGGTTCTCATCCTGTGCTGGCCAGTTCTCGACGTGTGTCGGGCCACCCAAGATTGTCGCCGCGGTGGTGGGAGGGGCCTGCGACGGCGTGCATAAGAAAAGAGTTTCCCCTTAATGGGTCGGTCGGCTCTTTACCTTTCATCTTCGCCCGTTTCCCCTTAACGGCAGTCACATGGTAGGCGAGCGTAAACACTTGTTATGTACACGTGAAAAGAAAAAATTTATACATAAAAAAAGAAGAAAATATAACAAGAAAGGACAGTGTACACGTACGAGTCAGTCAAAAAAAAAAAACAAACAAGCATGGTTTTCAGCTATGAATCTTTGTCACCTATTTTTTGCTGGCTTACTTCTCGAAGGCAGGCAAGTCTTCCAGGGTCCTCGTTGATGCCGGCTACTAATGTTCTAAATTTGAAAATAAAATATGCCTCACGCTAATCACGCTCGCGCCTTTTTGAGAAACCAGACTGGAAAAGAGTTATGCTGATATTTTCAAAACTGTGGTTTGGCAGGCGCAGATGTCTAGATAAAGGTAGCTTCGGCAGAGAAGTGGCGTGGTACTGCTGATTATTGAACCGCAGCCGAAATGGCATGTCTGTTTGGCCGATATATTCTTGTCCACAGATGTTGCAATGTAGCATGTATATTACATTACAGGAGTCACAATTAAAGCTTTCAGTTATGCAGAATTTGAAATCCAAGAAGTTCGCTTTTGATTCACGTGACACACACACAGCCATCCAGGGCCCCAGCAGTGACGACGTCGCCCCTCCCACCAGCGAGGCCCTACAACACCAGGCGGACGAATGCGCCGGCTTCCAATTGACACAGGAAACAAAAGGTACGGGCTGTTTCAAACACACATGGTCCTAGTCATTTCTATCGATTAGAAAAATCATTGAAAAATGGGTTCAATACGAAAAACATGCGGAACAACTAACCAAATATATATCTCACCAAATTGCACCTAAGGGCCTCCGCCTAGCCTGCAACCCCTCAATGTCTACACTAAGTGAAGCAGAAAGGGGGAAGTGGGAAAAAATATTACTAGACGCGTCCTTGCAACTGACTCGGGTCATTGCAGACCATAGTGAGCGTAAGGCCGCCGAATACAGTGTCGCAGAGGCCACGCAGAAATTAGTATCTAATCTCGGAGAGCATGAGGCAAGAGAAGTGAAAAGATATGAACTAAAAAAGAGAGGCAAAATTTCAATAGTAAAAGATGGAAAATTCTATCGGGACTGCAGAAGCTCTACTGCTCTGCAACAGGAAAATAGGAATGAGACCCTACAGAAACACCAGGGACCACCCGTACCTCAACCTAACTTTGAGGAGAAAATTGGGAACTCGAAACTACAGTGTAATTCTAATCAAAACAGCCTTACTCTCGAATATGACGCTGACACTCTTGTGCCACGTGATAGCCGAGAGCAGCCAAAAACTTATGAGCGAAATGTCCTCAATCTGTCCAACACAACGCTTACACCCTCTCAGCTACAACTTTTGTCGAGAGGCTTAACCTTTTGCCCATGATCCGGTAGATTCAATGAATTTGAACTGTACCAAGACTTCGATAACTTTTCGCGTACGTAATCTCCACCTGCGTGAATACTTTCATGATCGGAAGGAGCGTACGGACGAGAATAGATTGATTAGTGGTGACAAATCATGGTGTCCAGGTGAGCAGAGGGACAAACACCTCGACATGTATATTTCAGCAGTTCAAAAAGATATCATCAGAGTGTATGAAAAAAATCGGCTATCTCGAAACAACCTATCAAAGTCAGAACGATGGGCACTCGATGAACAACGAAAAAACACTAAAATTACCATCAAACCGGCTGATAAAAGGGGCTGCATAGTAATTCTAAACACGCCGGACTACTTAAACGAAGGGGAATGACAACTATCAGACACAAAATTCTACAAAGAACTTCCAGCGAACCCGACTCCCGAATTTGAAAGTGAGATAAAAGGAACCCTAAATAATCTCCTCCGGGACGAGAAAATTACCGGCGAAATGTTAAAAGCAATGTTACCAGCCCATTCTGTTTCCGGTCGATTCTATTTGCTCCCCAAAATACACAAGGCAGGCAATCCGGGACGTCTGATAGTATCCAGTAACAGCACATCAACAGAAATCATATCAGAATTAATCAATTCCTTAATAAAAGACATCCCCCCAAATTTTCCCTATTACCTAAAGGACACAAACCACTTCGTCTGCGAAACTTCAAGTCGCAATATCCCAGGCGGTAGTTTTCTGGTGACCATGGACGTCTGCTTACTGTACACCAACATACCCCACCATGATGGAATAATGGCTATGGTTTCTGAATATGAAAAATCTGACTCATCAACTGGTGTAAGTGGTGAGGTACTGTTTACACTTCTTGAACTTGTACTAAATTATAACCATTTTGAGTTCAATGGCAAGCACTTCCTTCAGGTCAGTGGCACTGCAATGGGCACAAACTTTGCGAGCACCTTTATGGCTTCACTTGAAATCTCATTCATTCACGGACGCACCTTGAAACCTTTCTACTACAGAAGATACTTACACGATATTTTTATGATATGAAACCACGATGAGGGAAGTCTTTTCCGCTTCATAGAGGATTTTAACAAGTGCCACCCGTCAATTAAATTCACGCTCAAAATTTCCAAAACTAGCATTAACTTCTTGGACGTCACTGTCACGGTCAAAAATAACCGCTTGTCAACAAGCATTTACAAAAAGTCTACAGACCATCAAATGTACCTACATTTCAACAGCAGCTATCCAAAGCATTGCAAAACGGGTATTCCATATTCTCAGGCCTACCAGTACCGAAGAATATGCAAGAATATGCAGGAATTTGAGAGACACGCAGAACACCGAAAGCATTCCTTATTGAAACAAAATTATCCCGAAGACATCATTGGCGATGCCATACTACGCGTTCGTAACGTGAACCGGAATGATATAATTAAGGGACCAAACAGTAAAACGACTTCCCAAACGAATCTTGTACTAACTTACTCCTCATCAGTGCCACGAATCAGCAACATACTTTCCCGATATTTCAACATAATCAGGAAAAGCAAACGACTAACTTCAATTTTCGCGAAGCCACCTCACGTGGTGTACCGCAGGGGTAAAAACCTGAAAGACATTCTTGTCAGAGCAAAAACAAGCCACTACAAAATTGAATCAGGGTGCCACCCATGCGGAAAAGCTCGATGCAAGGTATGTCCACAGATGGTCACAACACGTGAATCAAAAGCGAACTTCTTGGATTTAAAATTCTGCATCACTGAAAGCCTTAATTGTGACTCCAGTAACGTAATATACATGCTACATTGCAACATCTGCGGACAAGAATATATCGGCCAAACAGACACGCCATTTCGGCTGCAGTTCAATAATCGCCAGTGCCACTCCACTTCACTGCCGAAGCCACCGAAGCCACCTTTATCTAGACATCTGCGCCTGCCAAACCGAAGTTTTGAAAATATTAGCGTAACTCTTTTACAGTCCGGTTTCTTAAACAGGCGCGAGCGCGAACAGCGTGAGGCATATTTTATTTTCAAATTTAGAACATTAGTAGCCGGCATCAACGAGGACCCCAGAAGACTCTCCTGCCTCCGAGAAGTAAGCCAGCAAAAAATAGGTGACAAAGATTCATAGCTGCAGACCATGCTTGTTTTTTTTTTCTGACTGACTCGTACGTGTACACTGTCCTTTCTTATTTTATTTTCTCCTTTTCATATATATATATTTTTTTCTTTCACGTGTACATACAAAGTGTATACACTAGCCTACCACTTGACTGCCATTGAGGGGAAACGGGCGAAGATGAAAGGTAAAGAGCCGACCGACCCATTAAGGGGAAACTCTTCTCTTATTCACGCCATCGCGGGCCCTTCCCGCCACCGCGGCAACAATCTTGGGTGGACCGACACACGTCGAAAACTGGCGAGCACAGGATGAGAACCGGATGTGGACTTATACCGACATTTGGATGAGCACAGTTTGAATTCGTGCTCAGCGTTCACAGTGTTTTTTTTTTTTTTTCTCTCTTATTCTCGCAAACACCTTTCAAGGCGAGAGGGACGCGGCAGCAACGAAGTTTGAATGTCTATGTTAGTATAACTCATCCCCGGACAGAGGGAGGATTCCTGCCGAAACTGTTGGGAAATAAATATATTTATCCTTGTTGACAATGCTCCCATTGTGCCATATCCCATACCTTCACGAAGACTAACTGGCCCATTGAATTATTATTCTCAGTGTGTATATGTATATGTGTATATATCTATATATATATATATATATATATATATATATATATACACACACACAGTAGAGAAGCCTCCGAACACTGAAATGGGTAGAACTCTCAAGTTTGTCAACTTGCTGTCTTCGTCCCATTTGTTGGGGACGCTCACGCGCTCATAAATGGCGAGCCAGGGCTCTACGTCAGTGCCATCGGCGCCCGTGAAGATGAGTGGATCGCGGATCCTGGGGACACCGGGACAAGGGGTGGCATGGGAGAAGGCGTTTGCTGAGAGGTGTCGTGGGACATGGTAGATTGCAGGGTACGTGATCGCAGTTCCAAGGGCATTGAAGGGGATCGTAGCACTCTCAACCAATTTGTTATGGAGTTTATTAGCTGGCGCACAGCGAGCATACACAATGGCGACAGTAACGGCCAAGCACAGACTCTCAGCGCGAGCGGCGTCCTTTTTGGGTAGACCCGCTAGAAAGCACATGAGAGTTCGACCCATTTCAGTGTTCGGAGGCTTCTCTACAATATATATATATATATATATATATATATATATATATATATATATATATATATATATTCTAGTCCATTTGCCCATCTCCTAAAATTATTGACTTAATGTCATGAGTTTTTTTTTTTTTTGTTCAATTTATGCAATGATTTCAACAGAGGTGTTGTCTCTAATTATTGCTTTCTAACACTTAGCAGCTATAATGCCAATCTAACCATGCACTCCTGAAATGTGAGTTCTAGCTAATTTGTATTTAATACATGCACAACAATATTGTTACACTTAATTTTTTTTTAGCATTCGTCACTTATTTATGCCCCGTTTCAAAAGGCATTCCACCATCCTGAGATTCTTTTTTTATATGTTGATAACTGCAATATCTTTATATTGAGAAGCACATGTAATTTTATTAACTTTGTGTGCTTCCTTGAAGTGCTTTCCTCGGTTTGTTGGTGTTCTTGATAATGTTGTAATGTCTTTCATTTTGAACAACCAGGCTTCTTGTGTGATGCTAACTGCTTGCCGTTCATAGCAATGGAGTCTTCCTCACTTTCACAGGAATTCGTTAAGGCAGGTTGACAGGCTAGTTGGTTGAAGTTCATCATTTATATGGGTATAGTGCACCACGACATTACACAAAGAAAGAAACACGCACGCACACACACACACACACGCACACACACAGAACAAATGCAAAAATAATTTTTCAGCAACTTCAAAACAACTCCTACACACTGTCATTGTCAGTGGTGTAATGCGCCCCCCCCCCCACCTCTTTAAAAAAAAAAATCAGCCTACGCTGCTGGTCAAAGAGATAAAAACCTTTTAAAGTATTTCTCCCACGTTGGTTTATTTAGAAGGTATACAATCAAAGACCTGATGAGCAGTTATAGCAGTTTTTTTTTTTTAATCTTACACACTCCAATATATGTGTCTGCAATTCGTACATGATGACCCGGGAGCAATCATAAATCTACACCAGGGAGTGTCTCGCAGTTCGACTGCTAAACTTTACAATTCGCTGTTCCTTACGGTATAGTTGATCTGCTTTTGTACAGACCACATGGTGAGTCTCATGCGTACACTTGGCGGGCCAGCTACTTTAAGAAAGTGTTCAATACAAAGTGTTCCACGAGTCTCTCAGCATTCTGTAACATCACGATATGGTCGGCCCGGCTGATAATCGCACACACAACCTTTCGCTCAACATTATAATGCTCTGTCTATAGAGCCACAGCCGCAAGACGGTTACATTTTGACCACAAACGCAATTATCAACACCGAATAAAAAGTTGTAGCAAACAATTTTTTTTACTAAATATGCGTGCGCAGATAGTCAGAGTGACTTCAATTTAGCTACACCGCCTTGTATGTGACCATACTGTAAACATGACATGTGTGATGCTTATTCAAAACGACCACAGTCCCGAAAATATGTGCACTCGAAGCCATCGCAACGCCAAATAGAACCTTGCCCACCCGAAAGCGCTAGAATATCGTCGACGTTAACACTGCGCATGGGACGGCTTCGGCTTAAGTGGCCCACCTTCTTTGGTTCCAACAGTGTTGAAGTAACCAGCGGAAAAACCTCCAGTAAAAGCTCCGTGAAAACGGCGTCTTCCCTGCGCATCTCTGACAGTAAGATCGGGCTGGAACTTCTTCCGGGGGATTTCGTCTGCACAAAAACAAACAGCAATTAGTGACACTAGCACGAATACAAAGGAACTATGCGTTGCTTCATATCTGACGTAGTAAACACCCGGTGGCAACAGTAATTTTGGATGAACAATTCACTCGTTAATCAGCAGTTCTCGCAACGACCGTACCATCCTCAAGTTCCTCCAAAGGGGTACCAAGGAGCAGGTACTCCTCTGCCATATCGAAATGCCAGCAGTAGGATCAGCAACAATACTCCGGTTCCGACTTCAATCTTGCTCTTTCATTGCACTAGGAGAGCAAAACTCACTGCATCTTCGTTATCTCACATTTGCTGAACAGTAGTAAACGGTCATAATGCGCACAAAAATTCGCTTAAGTGCGCCGCCATATTGTAGAGGTACGGTCATTGTGGCCAAGCTAAAAACAGCAACCCGCCAAAAGTTCAAAAAAAAAATTATGAACGTTCACGATTATGGTGTTACTGAACTACAGTGCCTAGAATCACTGAACCGGGGCTCAACGTGCCGGTTTGTTACAATCACGCATCACTGCATTTGCCCCAGTGAAACTTCCTGGTCCTCCTGGCTACCTTTTGCTTTATTATTCTTATTTATTTATTTTGCATATGTGGTCTCGTCATTAGTACAAGTAGAATGACCCATGAAAGCGCATGTGAGCAAGAAATAAGTGTAAATTTAAGGACTCGTCTTTGTTGACACAATAACAATAAGAACAGACAGTGATGCCAAAGGATGTTGTTAGAAGTAATTGTAATGTAAATAAAAAGGAAGAAAACTGGCAGGTTTGGCAGGACCCGAACCTGCGACCTTCAAATCACGCATCCGATGCTCTAACTCTGACCTATGGGGGCGGTCATGTAACCACCTGCCTTCAAACGTGAGAGTAGAGTTACAGGTAGCATATACAGAAACTCTACGTGGGTTAGAAGTGTGGCAGCTTGGGCTAGTTGGTATGGCATGACGATAGTTATAGCGCGAGAACAAAACGACGACACAAGACAAGAAGGACACGAAAGACACGAGCATAAGTCAGTGCCACCTTTTGTCATTACGGTGAGTGTAGTGTAGACAGTAGAACACTCTTTTCTGCTTGATGACGTCACTTAGCATGTGATCTTCATACGAGCTGGCACCTTACCAACAATCCCTCTCATGCCAAAACGAGACCATTGCTCCGAATGACGAAGAGAAGTGTAAATTTATGGGCTCCTTTTATTTGTTAGAATAATAATGAGAACTAGCATGCTACTTGAAGGCAACAAGTCTGCCAAAACGATACCTTAAAGTGCTAAGAACGAAAGAAGAAAAAGTGTAAATATAAGGACTTGTTTTCTTTGTTAGGCACAATATTAATGAGAACTAGCACACTACTTGAAGGCATCAAGTCTGCAAGAACGAGACCATTGTTATGAATTAAAGAAATAAGTGTAAATTTAAGTGCTCGTGCTACGACGCTGACAGTTAGGAGTGTTTCACACTAGTCGTAATGGCAGCCAGTGGCGCTGACAGCATGACGTTCTCCTATACAGTGCCTGGACGCCCGCGCGCGCATCAAGGCACCCTTTTCTCCCACGTTTAAATGCACATATATATACTCTACAGTGGAGGGGGGGGGGGGTCGATGATTGCCAACGTAGCTCAGTGGTAGAGCATCAGACGCTTTATTAATAGGACGTAGGTTCGGATCCTGCCGATGTCAAGTTATATCTTCATTCAATTTTGTTTTTTCACGTTTACATTACAATTATATACTTGTAATATCATCCCCTACACTTTCCTTGGCATCATTGTCTGTTAGTTCTCATTAACAATGCTAGCCAAAATTCTTTCATGTCTATAGATATTCGTATAGTTCTAAATCATGCGCTTGATACAGCTCCATTACCAAGAAAACCCGTGGAAGTGCACAACCTCCTTCGCCCCGCCGCGGTGGTCTAGTGGCTAAGGTACTCGGCTGCTGAACCGCAAATCGCGGGATCAAATCCCGGCTGCGGCGGCTGCATTTCCGATGGAGGCGGAAATGTTGTAGGCCCGTGTGCTCAGATTTGGGTGCACGTTAAAGAACCCCAGGTGGTGAAATTTCCGGAGCCCTCCACTACGGCGTCTCTCATAATCGTATGGTGGTTTTGGGACGTTAAACCCCACTTATCAATCAATCAAGTGCACACCCCAGCGATTCCCTTGGCGTTTCCCACCGCTATGGTTCACCGCCTCGGCGGTGGCGCTTTCTCTTGCACTGCGCGTGTGTAAGCCGCATGTTTCAGAAGTTTTTTTCACAATTTTAAGTAAATTGTAGTGTAGCGCGCAGCGTAAATATGTGGTTATTTCTGCATTTATATTCCTTTAGACCTTCGTAGTTCATTTTGTGCCGTTTTTGATCATTTAAATTATTCTTGTTTTAGGTCTGCATTGAGTCCAGCGTGAGCCATCCTACATGAGACGGGGGAATACAAGCCGTGCCCCCAAACTGCTTCGCACTCAACAGCAGTGGGACGCTTCACACAATCTCAGCTTTTAGGAAAGAGCAGGTTGGCTCCTAAACGTCATAATTTTAAATAATTTTGGTTAGACTGTTTTTTTTTTCAATTCATGCAGTTCCCCATAAAAAGGCAGGTCTATACGCTCACTCTGGCGTAGCAGTATGTAAATAATTGGTCGAATGCTAGTCGTTGAAGTATAGGAACTCCTATACTAAAGCATGTCATGGCTTTCTGAATTTCACGTACTCACCTTTTTTTGGGCCCACATCCTCGCAAAAAGAAGGTGGGCAAGTCCTATAGTTCCGATGAACAGTCGAAGTAGTTCTGCCTTCGTCCCTTTTAACGAGCTTGTGCGCTCACACTTTGCTTTGCTTTGCTTCTTTATATGCATGGTATACGTACCCACTTTGGGGATTGGCCAAGAATGCAACGTAGGGACTGTTAAATGCTAGTTTAGGCAAGCTATGAAATTTTAAACGAAAAATAAAGAAGTGAAATGGCAATAATACGTAAAATATTCAATTTACCTACAAGTAATATCCTTTTGAGCCGGTATTCCAGACTACCGTAATAACCCGACGGAATAATTTTGAAAACGTGAGTTTTAACTTAACAAAATAACAAATAGTTTTAAATACCAGATTAAAATGATACTCGTTGAGTAGTGATAATGAAATCACCCACGGCATCAAAGGCATCCTTGTGGCAGTATCCCAAACCTGAGGCACCGAAACATGCTCCTCCGATAAGGTCAAGCCTATTTTTTTAAAAGGATTAATTAGAAGTCGAGTCGGCGGGCGCAGAAAAACGACTGGTCGAGAAACGACCCGTCGTTTTCCTTTTCTTTTTTTCTTTTTTAAGACAGCATACACGACACTAACCTTGCAGCTCACAAACCGGTATCTAAGGATTTTTTTCTTTTCATTATATTTGTCAGAGCTTACATGATCTCAAAAGTGTTGAAGCACAGGTGAGTTGGTTATCCTAGAACGTAGCTTGTATTAGGGCGGTACATATAAAAAGGGGAAGAAAAAGGAAAAGACGGCACAGACGTCAAGAAAGGTAGCTGCTAAACTTCCAACTGTTTATTTCATGCCCTTCACATCCATCTTATAAATGCGTAAAAACACAACTCATCTTGCACGTGGTCTCGTTTCACGATACATAATTTCTTTATTTTTTTTTCTTTATTACCGGTTTCGCACAAGATACACACATCAATATAAGTCACTGTAAACAGTAACATACAAACAGAAGTGATGACAAAAAAGCCGCGGAACTATTAGTGATTACAGTGCTAATATTCCTTCAGGTTCACCAGGGGTTCGACCCTGGAGAGCCATTCCGGAACAAAATCTTGTTGTTTGAGTATATCAATGTACTGAGCAATGCTTTCGCGGAACAGCATGCGGGCCGGACGCCTGTCAGGGTCACAGTAGTAACCGGCCATTCTTGCCCGCCATAGACAATGGAGGCCAAGCAGCATTATAAGATCGAAAGGCAGTCCCTCCTCTTTTTCTACTGTTAAAAACCTGATACCCAGTGAATGTAAGGGAAGTTCCTTTTTTAGAGTTCTCTGTAAAACATCCCAGAAGTATACCCCTTCCCAACAATGTAGAAAAACGTGATCTATTGTCTCCGGCTTTCGGCAGATCAAACAGTGCGAACCCCATGGCATATAAAATCCCCTGTCTTCTAAAAAAGTTTTAACTGGCAGTGTTCCGGAGTGTAATTTAAAGAAAAAGCTTTTTGCACTAGGCTGAATTTGCATTTTCTTAACACGCTTAAGAACATCATTGCCTTCTCCCCCGCTATTAATTAACCTATATATAGGAACTGGAAAAATCATGTCGCATATGTCTTTATGCAATTTCTTTCGCCCGACCGAAGAAAGGTATTCATTGGAAAACCGAACTGACAAGAACCGGACACTGTCTGCAACTTCCTTAAAGAAACCTCGCGTAGCTCCCGGCATGCTTGCGGTGCTAACCACAAAGTTAGGCAGAACACGACAAAGGCGTAACTGGCATACCGTTCTTAAGAAGGGGTGTTGCACATCTCGAAAGAAAATAAAACGATTAACTAGTTGTCGCACGAACAGATGCGACAGGCTTAGTCCCCCCTGTTTTACTCTTCGGAACAGATTTGTCCTACTACATTTTTCCCAAGTAGACCCCCATATAAACACAGCAAATATCCTATGCAGCTTTTGCACATGCACCCGTGAGCAACACAAAACCTGCATCACATACCATAATTTGCTCATTAAAAATATGTTGCATACAGTGGCTCTGGCGAACATTGAGAGACAGTTGCCATTCCACTGCGCTGTCCTTTCGCGCGTTTCTTTTATTTGTTCAGTCCAGTAATCATTGGTGTCTTTGTAGTGCTGGAAAGGCACGCCTAGATATTTTACAGGAGTATTAAACCAGTGAACGTTAGCATAGGTATCTGGGGTTGATGTCCAGTCTCCGTGCCACAACCCCAGACACTTCCCCCAATTAACCCGACTTCCTGTAATTTCTCCAAAATTTTTAACAACGGCAACTGTCTCTTGTACACTCTCTTTAGTGGTGCAACACACTGCTACATCATCAGCGTATGCCAAAACCTTTACCTCGGCGTCAAGCAGTCTGAAACCACGGATGGTCTCGTTTTCTATTATGGCCAAGCATAAGCTCTCTATGTACAATGCAAACAAGAGTGGACTTGCCGGACATCCCTGGCGTACAGAACGTTCCAGCCTAATGGGAGACCCCGGGATCTTGTTAATAATTAGTCGTGTAGTAGAGTTTTTATACGCCAAAACTATGCCCTCTGTAATCACTGATCCGACATTGACATGTTCAAGTATGGAGAATAACACATCTTGCGGAACACAGTCAAAAGCCTTTTCTAAATCAAGCTGGAGGATCGCCACATGAGAATTAAAAGCATCGCAACTCTCAAGGACACATCGCATTGTGTGTGTGTTCATCAATATTAGCGCCCCTTGATGCCACATGTTTGGTGCTCCCGAACTATTCCAGTGATTACGGACTGCAACCTACCTGCCAATACTTTCATGAGTATTTTGTAGTGTGTTGGTTAGCGAAATGGGCCTATATGAGGAAACTAGTTTTAATTTTGCTTTGTCATCCGTCTTAGGTATTAGAATAGTGTGCGTCTCGGCAAATGAAGGTGGTAACTCTTTGATTGCGTAGGCTTCCTTGAACACAGCTTGTAACACTGGTGAAACTTCTGTTTTAAAAGATTTATACCACATCGCACCGAGACCGTCAGGCCCCGGCGACTTCCCAGCGGCGAGACTATCTATTGCATATTCAATTTCGGAAACGGTTATAGGCCTCTCTAACGCTTCTTTCGTTTCGAGGGATAATTGCGGCATCCGGCTCAAGAAAGTGTCCTTGAACTTCGTAACATCTACTAATGCGGCTGCGAAGAGACCCTTGTAATACCGAAAGAAAGCTTCAGCGATAGTGCTGTTAGTATTTAGCAGAATTCCATTTTCCTCTATTTCGTCGATGTGATTACGACGCACTCGCGATTTCTCGATTCCAAGTGCGCGCTTGGTGGGAGTCTCCCCCATAGCCCACGCCTCTGCTCTCGCTCGAATGAGGGCTCCTCTGTAGCGTTCCTGCTCTACTAGCTCAATTGGTCGTTTCACCGTTCGAATATCTTCTTTATATGCACCGGGCTCCTTGCTTTCTAATGCTATCAATTTCTTAAGCGTTGTTCTGAGTTCATTTTCTTTCATTCTTTCTTGATATTTTAGAGTACTAGATCTCGATATGGCTTTCATTTTAACGCTTTGCTTCAAAAGCTCCCATTCCTCGCCAACATTACAGGCTCCGATCACTTTAATGTTCCTAATTCCCTCAATCACAAAATTATTAAAAAAGTCATCCCGAAGTAGTTTAGCGTTAAACTTCCATAAATCCCAACTAAATTTGTTTTCTTTTTGTCTAAGCCCCACGTTGCATTGTACAAGACAATGGTCAGAGAAAGAGACAGGTAAGACTGTGTAACTATTGCTTTTAGCTAGCATCTCCCCTGCCATGTATATCCTATCAAGACGTGCGTGACTGGTTCCCTGAAAATGCGTAAATCGAACTTCGCGACCTGCTTCGAGGCACTCCGCAACATCATCCAGGTCGGATTCATTCAGCAAGTCATAGAGCACTTCAACACTTCTGTCTCGCACATGGCGGTTATTAATTCTATCTTTCGCGCTCAATACACAATTGAAATCCCCCAATAAAACAAGCTGTTTTGGTGTCCGTAAATGTTGCTTAATTTACGAAAAGAAAGTTTCACGGTCTGCCTCCACGTTCGGCGCATAGACACAAATGACGCGCCATTCAATTTCGCTAGTACTAAAATCGCAAGTCACTGTTCTACCAGAGTCACAAGAAAAGTGACTTTCAACAATTAATCCCGGAATCTTTTTAACAAAAAGAACACAACCGGCCGAAGTTCCATTTGCGTGACTAACTATGGCATAAAATTTAGACGTAAACCGCAGCATCATGCTCCGGGTCTCCTCCTCACCTTCCACCTTTGTCTCCAGCACGGCTAACACGTCAATATCTTGGTCAATTAACAGGCGATACACTTGAGCCTGCTTTTTCCTGGAGGCCAAACCTCGGACATTTAAGGTTGCAAAGCTCAATGCCCAGTGACTAGCCATCGTTACTCTCAAAAAAAAAAGGAGGGGGTAGGCCCGGAGCACGGTGCTTACCGTGTACGTCTAGCTCCCTGCTAGACGTCTCCGGGGCCATCCGGTGGTCCGGCATCAGTTAGCTGCTGGTCCCTTGGAGTGCCAACCGGTCGGTCCACAGGTAGATTGGACCTCGCTCTGAGGCCCGAGCGCCGTCCCGGTGTCGCCTTCGCTGGTGGTCCCTCAACTTTGCCCTCGTGAGCAGTGCCCGCAGATTGCTCCAGCGAACGCTTGACCGCCGAGCTCGTGTTGATCCCGCGGGTCGTTCCGTGCGCTGGCATGTCGCGTCCTCTCGCCACCTGCGTCGACATGTCCACCAATTGGCTTTGTGCGTCTTCAGTGGAAATCTCTTGGCTGGTGTCCGCCTCAGCCGTTTCTTTCTCCTCGGGTTCCGACGCTGTATCGTAATCTTCAGGCGAAACCGGCCCGCGTTCAACCAGGGAACTAGCCGCATCTCCTGCCCCCTTAGCCGCGTCTTCCGCCTCAGCGGCGTCCATTGTCTGCTCTTCGATATCATCGCACGTTGCAGCGCTCGTAACTGCTGCATACGACCGGACGCACTGAGCGTCTCGATGTCCAAATCGCCGACAAATTGAACACCGTGGCACCCTGCAGTCTCGCCGTACATGACCAGTACCTTTGCACCGCAAGCATTGCATAGGCCTGCCCGGCGCCACAACTAGGGCCAATTCCCCTGCAACGCGCACTTGGTGCGGAAGGTCCTCCACCGTAACTCCACTCTTTAACTTGAGTAGCACGGTTCTCGTTGTCGACGCTTTGTCGCTGACGCCGTCGACTCTCCAGCGCTCTCGATTCACTTCGACAACATTGCCGAAGGCCGCAAACGCCGTCCGCACATCCTCATCGGCGACTCCGTAAAGCAGCCAATGAAGACGCAGTTTTATCTGCCAGTCCTGGGGATCAACGATGAGACACCGGTGTCCCTTCACCTGAATTTCCTTGAAGGCCAGCAGTTTCTTCGTCGCGTCTTCTCCGTTCAGTGTAACCGCCCAGACGTGATTAATCTGGTACGCTCCGAGTGCTATGATGTCCGTTAGCACTCCCGTGGGGCCCAACGCGTCTCTGAAGTCTTCAACCCTGTAGGGTCTCGCTCGAACGTCTCCGTGCGAAAACACAGTATATAAGGCAACGCGTCCTGTTGGCAGATGAGGCAGAATCACTTGGTATTCTTCAGTTGACCTGTTACCGCGGCCCTCAAGGGCCGCTGAAGCCACTCCGACGGAGCCCTGCATCCTGCGTCCGTTCACTACCGTGACCGAAAGCAGAATCCTACATAATTTCTTTATCCGTAAGTGCAATTGATGGCGAACTCATACACAAGTTTCCCATTGTTTGTTTGTTTGTTTGTTTGTTTGGTGCCTGTGAACACTGGCACATACCTTCTCTCACAAAAAGAGTGTGGGCAAGCACAAAAGTTCCCTTATCCAATATAGCCTCGGCTTTATTATTTTTTCACGAGTCAGCTGATTCTGAGACCGGCCAATAACGATGCAGCTGTACAAATCAGGGAAGCACCCACAACCCCGCTTAATGGTTATTTCTTGCGTTGTAGTCATGTTCCCGTGGTCTATCATTAAGACACGGCTTAATGCACTGCCCTATATAGTACTTTCTGCGCGATAACCAAACCTTGTAGACAACGCAGCACTCACCATCCACATATCTAGCCCGGTGCCTCTTATCACAGACTATAGCCCCGCCGCGGTGGTCTAGTGGCTAAGGTACTCGGCTGCTGACCCGCAGGTCGCGGGATCGAATCCCTGCTGCGGCGGCTCCATTTTTGATAGATGCGAAAATGCTGTAGGCCCGTGTGCTCAGATTTGGGTGCACGTTAAAGAACCCCAGGTGGTCGAAATTTCCGGAGCCCTTTACTACGGCGTCTCTTATAATCATAATGTGGTTTTGGGACGTTGCACCCACGTATGCATCTTATAACATACTAAGCGAATGAAATTATTTGTGAAATTTGACGTGCAAAGCTCCCCTAGTTTTTTAGGGGCCGAAAACACTACGCGTACGTTAGCCCACTCGGCTACTTCCTTCAAGTTATGAGAGATAGTGTGCGTATACGGGATGATACCTACTCTGCTGCCCGAACACTCCAACACTTGTTGCCTGTGCTTTGTGTGAATCTTTCAAGATGTGTTCGGCTACAGAAACCTACAGCAGGAATGGGCACCTTGCTTGGGTGAGACGCTTGCTTTGAGTCTCGAAACTGGACGCCATTTTGTAGTGACATACTTTGGTCAACATCATCACCACCAGTCTGACTACGCTCCTTGCAGGGCAAAGGCTTCTGCCATGATCCACCAATCAACCCGTTCTTGTCCGTTTCGTTGCCACGTTATACCCGCAATTTTTTTTAATTTCATCGGCCCACCTAACCTTCTGTCTCCCCCTAACCCGCTTGCCTTCTCTGGGAATCCAGTTAGTTACCCTTAATGACCAGCGGTTATCCTGTCTACGCGCTACATGCCCGGCCCATGTCCGTTTCTCTTTCTTGATTTCAACTATGATATCCTTAACCCCGGTTTGTTCCCTGACCCACTCTGCTCTCTTCTTGTCTCTTAAGGTTACACATATCATTTTCCTTTCCATAGCTCGCTGCGTCGTTTTTAATTTAAGCTGAATCGTCTTTGTAAGCCTCCAGGTTTCTGCACTGTAGGATAACTACTGGCAAGATGCAGCTGTTATATACTTTCCTCTTGAGAGATAGTGGCAGATTGCCATTCATGATTTGAGAATGCTTGCCGAATGTGGTCCACCGCCTCCTTATTCCCCTACGTATTTCCCTCCATGGTTCAGCTCCGTGATTACTACCTGTCCTAAGTAGACATATTCGTTTACAACTTCCAGCGTATCACAAAGTGCTGTTTTCTGCCGAGACTGTTGAACATTACCTTAGTTTTCTGCATATTATTTTCAGAAATACTTTTCTGCTTTCCGTGTCCAGTTCAGTTATTGTAGTATCGGGCGGTGGACGGGCCACACGGAGAACACAGTGTCCGGCCGCCGGCAAGAGGTAGACAGCAGCCGGTAGCCAAGCAAGAGCTGTTTTATTATATAGATTGCCGCGCATATATACACAAAGTAGCGCCCCAAACGCACAGTTATCATGAACTGTAATTCGTCCTCTGAGTTACTCATCAAGGTAATGTCTTCAGTGAATCACAGGTTACTAATGTACTCTCCATTAACTCTTATCCCTAACTCTTCCCAGTCTAGTGTCTTGAACACCTCCTGTAAGCACACGGTGAATAGCATTGGAGTGATCGTGTCTCCCTGCCTTACACCCTTCTTCATTGGGATTCTGTCCCCTTTTTAATGAGAACTATGGTGGCTGTGGATCCTCTGTAGATTTCTTCCAGTATATGTTTGTGTATAGGGTTTTTCGATGCCCTGATTCCGCAGTGCCTGCATTACTGCTGATGTCTCGACTTTGTCGAACGCATTCTCGTAATCTATGAAAGCTATGTATAGGGGTTGGTTGTATTCAGCGCATTTCTCTATTACCTGATTGATAGTATCAATATGGTCTGTTGTGGAGTAGCCGGTACAAAATCCTGCTTAGTCTTTTGGTTGATTGAAATCTAATATCGCCTTAATTCTATAAGCTATTATTTTTGTAAATATTTTGTAAAAGAACAGACAATATATATATATATATATATATATATATATATATATATATATATATATATATATATTGTTACGCACAAGGAGGACCAGGACGTATACGGCTGAAGGGAGCCTGTTTATTTTGGTCGTGAAGAGAAGCGCCGGAGCGGCCAAGCGAGTCAGCAAGTCCAACGGCTGGGATGCCGCCGCTCAGCTCAGCAATGAGGTCTTTTGCCTTACGGATACTGCGCTCGTGTGGTACGAAAACAACGAGGACACACTGAGGACGTGGGACGTTTTTGTTGCAGAGCTGAAAGCGTGTTTCGGTGACTCGAGCGTCAAAAGGAAGCGGGCAGAGCAGACATTGTCTCAACGCGCGCAGCTTCCAGGTGAGACATGTAACACGTATATAGAGGATGTGCTGAAGCTCTGCAAGGTGGTCAATGATCAGATGTCAGAAGACGACAAAGTAGGACATTTGCTGAAAGGCATAGCCGAAGATGTCTATAATTTTCTCATCGGAAAATAGCACCAGAGCTCGGTGTCCGACGTGATTCGGCATTGCCGAACTTTCGAACAGCTGAAAATGCGCAGGATTGCTCCAAAGTTCGGCCGGCTAACAAGTGCTACAACTGTTGCCAGCATCGACACGAGCACCTGCCCAGACCTGTCCTCGACGATTCGAGAGATTGTTCGCAAAGAACTTTTTCGCTATAGAGAACAGACGCATTGAGCAGTTGATCACCATTCTGTAAACGACCAACATTCAGTATATATTCCACGTGAGGCTGTGACTGCGCCGCTGCCTTCTATGACCCCTTGGCAATCGATGGTTAGTGCTGCAGCTGTTGAGTACAGCGCACCCACACAGCCAAGGAGAGCACCACGCTTGCCAGCTCCTCGCCATGACCGGCGCCCTCAGCGTCCGCCTTCTTCGCGACGCCCGGTCTATCCCTATGATATACGGAACGAACCGACCCACTACACCAGGGAAGACCATGTTCGATTCATCGACGAACAAAGAGAGTTTCGACCTCTCACAGTTTGCTACTCCTGTGGTGTACCAGGACATATTTCACGATTTCGCAACCGTCAACGTGTAGCCCCATGGTATGGCTACCCACCACACTTTGCACGGCCTTCCGGAAGACTTCGCGATGACCAGCGAGCAACGTACTATGGCCCACTACAACACTTCACACGATCGTCTGATCGACCGTACGACGACCCTAAGGTAACACACCTGCTGCCTCGCGACGACTACTGGACACGCAGCTTCCGGAACCACTCCCCTACATCTGACAGGAGCTTGACGCCTCCACCGCCTCGTGTTCCCCGTTCTCCTTCACCACGGCGTCGCAACACGTCTCCTTTGCCACAGGAAAACTAGCAAGCGCGGCCGATGGAGGTGAGGTCGCCGGAGACGTGCTAATATCAGAAATACCTCCTGTGTTGATGCTCAAGAACAAAGTACGTGTTTTTGCTGACGATGTGCCTGTGATGGCTTTGGTGGATACGGCGGCAACCATTTCGGTCATAAGTGCGTGTTTTAAAGATACCTTGGGGCGGAAGGTTTTATTTAGGTGGAATCAAGCATCGAAGTTTTGCGGAGTGAGTGGTGAGGCACTGCATCCTGTTGGTGTGTGTCAAGCTGACGTGTTTCTCGGAGGCCGCGTTATCCCAACGGAGTTCGTGATTATTCCGCAGGCGACACATGATGTTATTTTGGGTATGGACTTTTTGAGGGAGTGTGGCGCGACTGTCGACTGCCGCACAGGGACAATAGTCTTGAGTGATCACGTTCCGCCAGCACTCTTGGAAAACCCTGTGGATGGTGAGATGGCATTGTGTACGTGTCTGTGGTGACACTATCATGCCACCGTTATCAACCGTTCGTGTACCTGTTGGTTGCAGCGACAGCTATTCCGCCAACTTTGATGCCAACGTAGAAACAGTGTACACCAACTGCATGAAAAAGAATGTGTTGATCCCACAATGTGTGGTGTCGATCAGACATGGACGCGCTGGTTTATGGACTGTCAATTGCTCTACAGAACCCGTGATGTTACCAGATGGTCTAAAGATAGCCGTCGTCAGTGGGCAACACGAGGCCTTACTGGTGACCGAGCTTAGAGATGCGCCGGAAGAGCACCGTAGTCACAGTTTTGAAACGGCTCTTCTATCAATGGTGAATAAGTCGCTGAGCACAAGTGAACGCTGAACATTGGTCAATGTACTTTCAAAGCACGTCTCTGCATTCGACTTTGCGCAGAAAGACAAAGCGCCCCTAATCCCTGCTTCTCGGACATGTCACACTATCAACACGGGTTTGGCCAATCCGATTAGACAAAAGCCACACCGTGTTTCGCCATCTGAGCGGCGGATTATTAATGAGCAGGTGAACGAAATGATTGAAAACGGTATCATTCAAGAGTCGGTATGTCCATGGGCAGCTCCAGTAATTCTCGTTAAAAAGAAAGACGGATCCTGGAGATTTTGTGTCGATTATCGCCGATTGAATGCTGTAACGAAAAAAGACGTGTACCCACTTCCACGTATTGATGATGCCATAGACTGTCTGCATTGGGCCTCTTACTTTTCCTCTGTAGACTTAAGATCGGGCTACTGGCAAATTCCCATGCATCCTGAAGATAAAGAAAAGACAGCCTTTGTAACCCCTGACGGCCTTTTTGAATTCAACGTGATGCCATTTGGACTGTGCAACGCGCCAGCGACGTTCGAGCGATTTATGGACACTGTTCTTCGTGGCTTGAAGTGGAGCATTTGCATGTGCTATCTCGACGACGTCGTCATCTTTGGCCGCACCTTAGGCGAACACATTTCACGTCTGGATACTGTACTGACTTGCATAAGAAACGCTGGCCTTGTTCTTAACTCAAATAAATGCCACTTCGGAGACCGACAAACCCTTGTTCTCGGACACCTAGTTGATCAGGAGGGCATCCGTTCAGATCCCCAGAAGACAGCAGCCATTGAAACATTCAATGTGCAGCGCTTTGTGAAGGATCTCCGCAGTTTTTTTGGGGCTTAGCTCCTATTTTCGCCGCTTTATACCTAAATTTGCCGATGTCGCGCATCCGCTGACATGTTTGCTACGGAAGAATACTCCCTTCGAGTGGACTCCGGAGTGCGACTCCTCTTTTCGTCAACTGAAGTTCATCCTGACGTCGCGGCCTGTTCTTCAACATTTCAACCCATCAGCTCCAACCGAACTGCACACAGATGCCAGCGGCATAGGAATTGGTGCGTCCTAGTTCAACGCTATGGTAACCGCGAGCACGTGATTGCATACGCAAGTCGCTCCTTGAGTAGGCCCGAGCAGAATTACACTGTCACAGAACAAGAATGCCTCGTGGTAGTATTTGCGATTCAGTGGTTTCGGTCTTACCTATATGGACGCCCTTTTACAGTCGTCACCGACAACCACTCATTGTGTTGGCTCGTCAACCTTCGGGATCCTTGCGGCCATCTAGCGCGCTAGGCACTTCGGCTCCAAGAGTATAAATTCATAGTCTCGTACAAAAGTGGTCGACGACACGCCAACGCAGATTGCCTTTCGCGCATGCCACTGAGCACTACAGAGTGTGACGCCGATGACCTCGATCACCTCGTAGCTTCTGTGTCACCGAAGTTTCCCGACCTCAGTGCTTTCAAAGATAAACAGCGAAAGGACACCAGGCTATCATCGCTTTGCACAGCTCCTACGGCACGCCATTTTTGTGTACGCAACGGACTCCTATATAAGAAGAACTTTTCCAGCACTGGCGCACGTTTACTCCTGGTAGTGCCAGAAAGCCTTCGGACAGCGATTTTAGGTGCTATGCACGACGATCCTACGTCCAGACATTTAGGTTCTTCGCGGACGCTTTACCGTGCTAAGGAACGCTTTTATTGGCCAGGAATGCGACAGTCAGTCGAGGCGTATGTGGCCAGCTGCACACAGTGTCAACGCCACAAACGCCCATCTACTGCTCCGGCTGGTCTTCTACAGCCCTTGCCACCTCCAAGCACACCTTTTCAACAGGTGGGCATTGACCTCATGGGCCCTTTCCCAAAGTCGGCTAAGGGCAATCGCTGGATAATTGTATGTGTCGATTACCTCACGCGCTACTGCGAGACGGCGGCCATACCAACCGCAACTGCCAGCGACGTCTCTGTGTTCCTGCTGCAGCACGTTATCCTCCGACATGGCCCACCTCACGTGATCATCATTGATCGTGGGCGACAATTTACGGCAGATATAGTAGAAGAGCTGCTTCAATTGAGTGAGTCCCGCCTTCGTCACTCGTCGCCATACCATCCGCAAACAAGTGGGCTAACGGAGCGCACAAACCGAACGATTGTAAACATGCTCTCTATGTATGTGGCATCCGACCACAAGAACTGGGATGACGTGCTACCATTTATAACTTACGCGTTAAACACCGCTAAGCACGAGACAACAGGCTATAGACCCTTTTTCTTGATGTACGCACGACCGCCACGGCACACACTCGACACAGTTTTGCCATTCTCGGCGCACGAGAACCTCTCAGTCACCGAAATCCTCTGCCTTGCAGAAGAGGCGCGTCGTATTGCTCGTCTACGCACTTTGGCATCACAGGAAAAATCGAGGGTACGCTATGACGTCCGCCACCGGCCAGTAACTTGCCATCAGGGCGACTTAGTGTGGCTGTGGACTCCGGTACGAAGACGCGGGTTATGCCAAAAGTTCTTGGCCATATACGACGGACCGTTTGTCGTTCTCGAAAAAATCACGGAAGTCACATACACAATAGCTCGCCTCCCGAGAAGTGGAAGAAGAGCCACTAAAACCCAAGCAGTCCATGTCGCTCGACTGAAGTTGTACACACCAAGGTGAATCAGTTACCTCACCCGGTGGGCTTCGTCTGCGAGGGGAGGAATGTTACGCATGCCTGGGAAGAAAACGAAGATGAGTGAACATGCTGGCTGCCCCAAGCTGGAGGGAGGAAGAAGACGACGACACTGCGATCATCAACCTGTTGGCCGCTCCGGCGCTTCTCTTCGCGACCAAAATAAACGGCCCCCTTCAGGCGTATACTTCCTGGTCCTCATTGTGCGTAACCATATATATATATATATATATATATATATATATATATATATATATATATATATATATTGTAATGAAATAATGAATCTGAATAACGGACGCTCTGCTGTCAATGAAGAAGACGATGATGATCGGTGTCTGTAGCAGTATCTCGCGCACGCCGCTCGCCATTAGCCAGACCTGCCTGATAAAGCATATTTTGCCAAGCTGCGTCTGAACCTTTCTCGACGTACAACACCTCTACTTTAAGTGGTGGAGGAGCTGGGGTTCCCATCAACCTGGAACTTCGCAATCGGACGCTACCCTCACCGTTTACCATGACTGCTCCTGGCCCTTCTCAAGCTGCCTTACCAACGACAGTCTACTGTACTGGCGTGCCTCGACAACGCGACCCACCAATTTTTCGCGGCAACGACGAACAAGACGTCGAGGACTGGCTCGTCGAGTACGAAATCGTAAGCGCTTCCAACAAGTGGAACGCCTGCGACCAGCTCACAAACGTGCGCTTTTACCTCGCTGATGTCGCCAGCCTCTGAATCAAGAACCACGAAGGCGAAATCTCCAACTGGTCCGCCTTCCAGACCACCATCGCCGCGGTCTTCGGTCGTCCCGCCGTGCGCCGGCTTCGCGCGGAACAGCGTCTCCGTAGTCGAGTCCAGCGCAGGGACGAGACCTTTACAAGTTACATTGAAGATGTCTTGTCTCTTTGCAAGCGCGTCGATGAATCTCTAACTGAACGCGACAAAATGAAGCACATAATCAAAGGAGTTGACGACGATACCTTCCAGATGCTCGTCGCTAGAAATCCACAGACCGTCACCGATGTTGTCCAGCTCTGTCAGGAGTACGACGGACTGCGTAAGCAGCGTGTCTCGACGCGCAGGGCCGCTGAAGATACGGCTGAAGTTTCCTCCCTCGTGCACGACGTCGCTGCTGATCGCACCATCTTACTGCCCCACATCAAACAATTCATTCGTGAAGAAGTTGCGCGTCAGCTTTCTCTTGTGGCCGAAGCATCCGCGCCAGTGACCTCGTTAGACCCACGTCTACGCCAGGTCCTTGAGACACAGGTCACGCAGGCACTGCCTCCATCGCCACCTGTCCCTACACCGCTGACCTACGCTGCCGTCGTTGCTAGACCCCCAGTCCCACCTGTCTCTGGCGCATACCGGGGCACCGGGTCCTCCTACCCTACGACGCTGCCTACATACACGGCACCCCATCCCATTTCGCCCCCTGCACCTTCTGTCGTTAACCCATGGCGCACCTTGGATAATCGACCCATCTGTTTCGCATGCGGTTTCGTGGGACATATAGCACGCTACTGTCGCCGTCGCAACTTCCAGCCTCCAGACCATCGGAATTCTGCAAATTACCAGGCTGCCCAGAATCCCAAGCGACCATCTTCTATCACCGACTCATTGTACCCACGACACCCTGTCGATTCTCGCCGGTCATTACCACCCCGTCGCCGATCTCTCTCCCCGATGCTTCGGCGCACGAGCCCTGCTCGAGAGGAAAACTGACAGCCGCAGTTCCGGAGGCAAGAACTGCGTCGTCGTCAAACTTTCTAAGACCTCCCTTTTGCCCGACCAACGAAATCGATGTGCTAGTAGAAAGTGTTGCTGTACGTGCAGTTGTCGACACAGGCACCGTAGTTTCTGTAATTAGTGAAAAACTGTGTCGCGATTTGAGAAAAGTTACAACGCCGCTTACGAATCTTGCTCTGCGTACAGCCACCTCCCATTTCATCGCACCGACAGCTCAGTGCACAGCACGCGTTCTTATTCAAGATGTTTGGTACGCCGTCAACTTTGTTGTTCTCCCACGTTCGTCTATACGACGTCATACTAGGATGGGATTTCCTTTCTACCCATGAGGCCCTCGTCGACTGTGCTTGTGCTGAACTCACGTTGACGAATCCGTGCCTTGATAACGACCACCAGAGTCCCTCGAAAGTGTTTGCCGCAGCCGACGTCCGCATCGCGCCGTTGTCCACCGTCCTAGTGCCTGTGTTTCCCCCGCTGCCACTAACTCGACGCTCCTGTTCCAACCAACTATAGCTAGTGTGCAACACCGAACCATCGTCCTCCCGTGTGCCGTCATCAACTTTTCCAATGGTTCGGTGGTACTTTATGCTTGTACCGTTTCTGCTTGTCCGTACATCCTGCTACGCGGCGAGTGATTGGGAAGCCTCGAGACCTTAAATTGTATTTTTGAAAACCCGATCTATTCAGACAAGCCATTTTTACCGACTTGTGCCATTACACCCGCAACTGACGCTAATGAACCTATGGATGTATTCCGCAAGTCCATTGATTGCAACCTCCCGCCTGGGCAGCAGGAACAGCTGATCAAGCTCCTACAGCGTTTTCGAGTCTCGTTTGACCACAATCAGCCTTCCTTAGGTCGAGCGTCATCTGTTGTTCACCGTATAGATACCGGTCAAGAGACAACATTACGGCAGCGTCCATATCGTGTGTCAACTACCGAACGCCGTGCCATCAATGAACAGGTTGACGACATGCTGACACGTGGCATAATTGAACCGTCAAGCAGTCACTGGGCCTCTCCAGTTGTGTTGGTGAAAAAGAAGGATGGATCCATCAGGTTTTGCGGGGACTACCGACGTCTCAACCGAATCACGCGCAAGGATGTCTATCCGCTGCCACGCATTGACGATGCCTTGGACTGCCTACAGGGAGCCGAATTTTTCTCTTCTTTAGATCTGCGCGCTGGATACTGGCAGGTACCCATGGCAGAGGCCGATCGCGAAAACACAGCTTTCATCACGCCCGACGGGCTTTACGAATTCACAGTCATGCCCTTCGGCCTCTGCAACGCGCCAGCTACTTTCGAGCGTATGATGGACTATATCATTTGAGGCCTCTTATGGAACGTTTGCCTTTATTATTTAGATGACATTGTCGTCTTTTCAACTGATTTCGTAACCCATTGAACCCGCCTCGAGAAAGCCCTCGCGTGTATTTCTTCCGCGGGGCTACAACTGAACCTGAAGAAGTGCCATTTCGCCGCTCGAAAGCTTACGATCCTTGGCCACGTGGTTTCAAAAGACGGCATTCTTCCTGACCCTGCCAAACTTACAGCCGTTTCAGCGTTTCCCAAACCAACCACCATGAAAGAGCTCCAAAGCTTCATAGGCTTTTGCTCTTACTTCCGGCGCTTCGCCCGCAATTTCGCGACAATCATCGCTCCTTTGACCAAGCTCCTCGCCGGCTCCTGAGACCTTTCAGCCTGGTCTGCCACCTGTGACGATTCTTTCAATGAACTGCGCCACCTCCTCACGTCGCCGCCTATTCTGCGACACTACGACCCATCAGCACCCACAGAGATCCACACCGACGTTAGTGGTGTCGGGCTAGGCGCTATTCTTGCACAGAAGAAAGACGGCTTCCAAGAGTACGTGGTTGCCTACGCAAGCCGAACTCTTAGAAAAGCCGAAATCAACTATTCCGTCACTGAAAAGGAATGCCTCACCATTATTTGGGCGATAGAGAAATTTCGACCTTACGTGTACGGGTGCCCTTTTGACGTCGTGACTGACCACCACGCCCTCTGCTGGTTGTCGTCACTGAAGGATCCAAGCGGTCGCCTCGCCCGATGAGCATTACGCCTCCAAGAATATGATATTCGCGTGGTTTATCGCTCCGGCCGGAAACATTCGGACGCAGACGCCCTATCCCGTTCACCCCTACCCCCTGACCCGGACTGCTGCAAAAGCCTAACGTGTGATGCCACTGCCGTCACCATCGCCGACATGCCATCTGAGCAACGCAAGGACCCTTGGGTTGCTTCGATTCTAGACATCCTGGCTGGGCGGACGGCTTCTCCCCCTACTCGCACGTTGCGTCGGCACTTCGCCACTCGCGACGACGTGCTGTACGGACGCAACTACGCACCCGGTGGACGTCAGTGGCTACTCGTGATTCCACGTCATCTGCGATCCGAAATTTGTTCCACGTTTCATGACCACCCCCAATGTGGCCACGCAGGTTTCCTGAAGACTTATTCTCGCATACGTCTCCGATATTACTGGCGTGGCATGTACCGTTTTATACGACAATACGTTCGGGCCTGCTCGACGTGCCAGAGACGAAAAACTCTCCCTTATCACGCCAGCGGTACCTTGCTACCCTTCCCATGCCCATCCCGACCATTCGACCGCGTCGGCATTGATATTTATGGTCCCCTTCCCAACACTGCTGATGGTAACCGCTGGATCATAGTTGCCATCGACCATCTCACGCGGTATGCCGAAACTTCATCCGTTCCCTCGTCTACAGCAAAAGACGTTGCGACTTTCGTTCTTCACAACATCGTATTACGTCATGGAGCACCTCGGGAGTTACTGAGAGATCGTGGTCGCGTATTCTTGTCAAACGTCATCACAGCATTGCTGCGTGAGTGCCACGTCGTTCACCGCACTACAAGCGCCTATCATCCCCAGACCAATGGAATGACAGAGCGCTTCAACCGCACCCTTGGTGACATGATGTCTATGTATATCTCGTCAGACCACTCCAATTGGGACCGAGTGCTCCCGTTTATCACGTTCGCCTATAATACCGCCATTCAAAGCACTACTGGGTTCTCTCCTTTTTTCCTCCTTTACGGACGCGAACCTTCTTGCACTATGGACACCATTCTTTCGTACAAACCTGACTCCTCAGAGTCCACGACTTTGTCTCAAGCCGCTACATACGCTGAAGAATGCCGCCGACTGGCAAGATCATTCACAACCCAAGACCAAGGACGCCAAAAGCACCACCATGACGCATCAAATAACACTACTTCCTACGATCCAGGTTCACTCGTCTGGCTGCATGTCCCTTCTGCTACACCCGGCCTTTCTACCAAGTTGGTCCACAAGCATCATGGCCCATATCGTGTGCTGCAAAAAACGTCACCAGTGAATTACCTCATTGAGCCACTGGAACCATCTTCTAACCAACGTCGTCGTGGCCAGAAAATTGTCCACGTCTCGAGACTTAAGCCCTGCTACGACCCTCCGGTGTTTACTTGTCCATAGGTAGCCAGGATGGCTCCTTATTTCACGGGGAGTAATTGTAATGAATTTAATCAACGGACGCTCTGCTGGTAATGAAGAAGACGATGATGATCGGTGGCTGCAGTAGTAGCTCGCGCACGCCGCTCGCCATTAGCCAGACCTGCCTGATAAAGCACATTTTGCCAAGCTGCGTCTGAACCTTTCTCGACGTACAACACCTCTATTTTAATATATATATAATGTCACGGGCTAAGTAGATGCCTGAGGTTGACGACGACGAAGTGCTCTGGGGAACGTGCTCGGACTGCAGCAGCGTTGTACGCATTTGCTCACTAGTATATCCATTGTGTATACTTTATTCCCCGTAACATCATTGGTGGAGGTGCGGGGTAGTCGCGAACTGCTCGGACTTTCGCAGGGTCTGGTTGAACGCCCGCAGCGTCAACAAGATGGCCGAGTACGCAGATTTGGCGTTGCCCAAAGTGACATTTGAACGAGTTAAGTTGCAAGTTGGCACGTCGGAAAACATCAAGCACTGTGGACAGACGGGTAAGATGGTCGTCGAAAGTAGTCGAAAAAACAATAAAGTCGTCAAGATAGCAGAGGCAGATGGTCCACTTCATGCCTCGAAGGAGAGAGTCCATTATGCGCTCAAAAGTCGCGGGGGCATCGCATAATCCAAAAGGCATCATCTTGAACTGATAAAGTCTATCAGGAGTCACGAAGGCCGTCTTCTCTCTGTCTTTGTCGTCCACAGCGATCTGCCAGTAGCCTGACCGAAGGTCTATTGAAGAGAAATATTTGGCACCGTGTAAGCAATCGAGTGCATCATCTATGCGCGGTAGGGGATAGACATCATTCTTGGTAATATGGTTGAGATGGCGGTAATCAACACAAAATCTCCAGCTATTGTCCTTCTTTGTAACAAGTACAACGGGTGAAGACCAGGGACTAGATAATGGTTCGATTATGCCCTTATGAAGCATTTTATCGACTTCTTGCTGTATAATAGCACGCTCCGGCGCTGACACACGGTAGGGCCGTCGGCGAATGGGCCGAGCGTCAGCGGTGTCGATGCGATGAGTTACCACGGATGTCTGACCCAAATTACGGTCGCCGAAGTCAAAGATCTCCCGATAAGAAGCAAGCACACGGCAGAGAGCAGAGACTTGTTCAGAGGTAAAATGTCGGAACAGGAACGTGACGAAAGCGACGTTGATGAAAATTCGGGTCGCGGATCGGTGGTTAGGGCGGAAACTGTGTGGTCGACCAGTGGTGTCAGATCCGCAAATGACATGCCGCGAGGAATCACTTGCACTGAGAAGCCAAAATTGAGGACGGGAAATGAAGTTCGGTTGTCCTTAACGGTAACCACCGTGTTGCGGAGTGCAACATTACGTGCCATGGCCACGTCAGAAATTGGGGCAGCAACATAATCACCATCGGGTACTGGAGGATATGGCGAGAGTTGGACTTGGATTGCGGCTTGCGGCGGAAGTCTGAGGAAATCGACAAAGCGTAGACGAGGTGGGCTGGTAGAGACGGTCTCTGAGAAGGATGGTAGTTCGAGCCGAAGAAGACCTTTGGAACAGTCAATGAGCGCAGCGTGTGAAGTCAGAAAATCGAGTCCAAGGATGAGGTCATGAGGGCAATTTTCCAGTACAGCAAACAGAACTGAAGTTTGATGCTCAGAAATCGTTATTCGCGCAGTGCACATTCCAAGGACAGCAGGAGTGCTCCCATCCGCTGTACGAAGGCTAGGTGCAATCGCCGGCGTCAGAACTTTTTGGAGGCGGCGGCGGAGGTCTGAGCTCATTACAGATATTTGCGCACTGGTATCAATAAGAGCAGTTATAGGTAAACCATCAACGAGAATTGTAAGAAGGTTGCACCGCTGGTCGGGAGTAATCAGAGGATTCGCAGTCCGAGTCGTGTATGCAGCGTCACCTCCGGGGGCTGCACCGGCTAGTTTTCCGAGCGACGGTCGTAGGGAGACCGAGAACGGCGGCGTTAGGGCGAGCGGGACTGACGACGCACGGGCGATGGCGAGCGGCTGGTCCGACCGGTAATAAGTGGATTGCTATTGCAACCGACTACGCAACGCGGTATGCCGTTACACGCGCCCTCCCCACCAGCTGCGCTACTGATGTAGCCGATTTCCTTCTTCATGACATCATTCTGCGTCATGGTGCTCCTCGTCCGTTGATCACCGACCGCGGCCGCTGTTTTCTATCTAAAGTAGTCGACGAGCTCCTGCGATCCTGCTCTACCCACCACAAGTTCACTACAGCGTACCACCCACAAACCAACGGCCTCACGGAACGCCTCAACCGTACCCTGACGAATATGTTAGCCATGCACGTCTCCAAGGATCACAAAGATTGGGACATCCACTTACCTTTCGTTACCTTCGCATACAACAGTTCACGTCACGATACAGTTGGATTTTCACCTTTTTACCTACTGTTTGATTATGACCCGCCTTTGCCTTTGGACACCATGCTCCAATCTGATGCCCCCTCATCGACTGCTTATGCTCGTGATGCCCTGGCCCGAGCTGACATCACTCGCCAAGTGGCCCGGGATCGTTTATGTGCCTCGCAGCTTAACCAAAAGAGTGCTTACGATCGCCGGCACCGCGACGTACAGTACTCTCCGGGGTCACTCATCTTGCTGTGGTTACCATCGCGTCGTGTGGTCTCTGCGAAAAACTGATGTCCCGTTACGTTGGCCCCTACCGCGTCGTACGCAAGGTCACCAGCGTGACCTATGAGATAGCTCCACTCCATACCACGTCAGTACCAGCTTCAGTCCCGACCGATATAGTGCACGTCTCACGGCTTAAAGCCTACTACTCACGCCCCTAGAATTGATCGCACCGGGACGGTGCTTCTGCCGCCGGCGGGTAATGTCACGGGCTAAGTAGATACTGCAGCAGCGTTGTACGCATTTGCTCGCCAGTATATCCATTGTGTATACTTTATTCCCCGTAACATCATATATATATATATATATATATATATATATATATATATATATATATATATATATATAACAGACAATAATGCTAAGGAAAGAATAGAGGAATATATTAGACCAAATTGTAATGTAAATATCAAGAAAAGTGGGTGAAAAGATAACTTGCCGTGTGCAGGATCCGAACCTGCGATCTTCGAATGACGCTTTCGATGCTCTATCACTACTATTGGTCACTACTATTGGACTATTGGTCAGCTGCCCACTCGTAACAAGTTCACAAGCTACGTGACGCCAAACAGGCTCAAAAGAGTGTGCCACACTCGCCGCCATGGCTACCGGTGGTGCTGATCCTGACACTCCAACGTTTAATTCACATATAAGTCCTATAAAGTGGCAGGGGGATAGCTGCCGTGCATGGTAGCGCAGTGGTGGAGCATCGAACGCATCATTCGAAGGTCGCAGGTTCGGATTCTGCACACGGCAAGTTATCTTTTTACCCACTTTTCTTCATGTTTACATTACAATTTGGTCTAATATATTCCCCTATTCTTTCATTGGCATTATTGTCTGTTAGATCTCAATAATATTGTGTAAAAACACTAAAAAACGAGCCCTTAGGTATACACTTCTTTCCTTATATATATATGCTGATCGGCCTGTGATTTTTTAAGTTTTTCATGTCTCCTTTCTTAAGGATTAAGATCATATTCGCGTTCTTCCAAGATTCTGGTACCCTTCTCGTCAAGGGACACTTTGTATATAAGGTGGCTGATTTTTCTAACACAATTTCTCCGCCGTCTTTCAGGAGGTCCGTTGTTACCTTATCCTCACCAGCCGCTTTGCTTTTTTGTATTACTTCTAGGGCTTTCCTTATTTCCCCTGTTGCTACTGGTAGGATGTCGAATTCCTCTGGTTCATTAATGTTTCTGACAATATCATCCTGGTTCTTTTCACTTCTGTACAGCTCTCTGTAGAACTCCTCCGCCATCTCGACTATCCTATTCATGTTGGTTATGACATTGCCTACCTTGTTCCTCAACGAATGCATCTGGTTTATGCCTATGAACAAGTCTGCCTTCGCACCTTAAGGCTTCTGACGCTTTTTACAGCCTGCTCAATTCTTTCCATGTTATTCCACCTGATGTCGGCTACCTTACGCCTGTTGATTAATTTCGGAAGCTACTTTTTAAGTGCAAACGCACTTTGTAAGCGGCCCTGAATCCGCCGTCCGCGGTGCGCCTCCTCCTCTCCCCTAGCATCGGCGCGAGGAGCGGAGAGGAGCGTCTGTAGCAACGGCACAGTGACGTCACACGCCTCGTGATTGCGCGCGCTCCGCCCTCCGCTCCGTGGCTGCACGCGCCCGCGCAGCCTCGACTTGCTCGAGATCGGCAAGTCGTCATAGGTATGGATTCACGGCAGGCATGAACAGATGAACGATGAGAACAGATGAACGCGAATAAGTTTCTAAGTTGTTTCTCCATTGTGTCTGAAAAGCACGCTCTTTTCACAAACGGAAACTGTGCAACAACTGCAGTGACATTTGTGCGCCCGGTAACTACAACACAATCGTCCCGGTGAAAGCTTAATGACAGCCAAGACATAAGATGCTCCCAAGCGCGAGTGTGCGTTCAGGGGCTTTACAACCACTCACTCCTCTCCGCGAGGCAAAGTACGCGTGCGAGCTGAGGGCGCGCGCCACCGCGCGCTCATTGCACCATCTTGCTGGTAATGCTGAAAACACGATAGTCCCCCCCCCCGAGATGCCCATCACCAGCGGTAACTAGTAGACACAAATAGCTTGCCGTTTGCGCGTTGACGGACCTGCTCCTCGGTGGCTACTGGTTAACGCCTAGCCTTCGCGATGCAGAGGTTCTAAGTTCATTTCCGCGCACCGAAGTCTTTTTCTGGATTTTTTTTTCACGCGTTTGCGTATACACACGCACACATGCACACACAGTATATATATATATATATATATATATATATATATATATATATATATATATATATATATATATATATATATATATATATATATATATATATATATATATATATATATATATATATATATGACGCTATGGTGAATGGGCGACGTGGCCTGGCGCATACCCCATGTTTATTCTGTTCTGACTTCTTCTTAATCGGCTTCTACCAACAATCGCTTCATACGTCACACGATTCCCCTCCCCCCGAACGAAGACATGGATTACGAATAAGAAAAAGCAAACAAGGAGAGGTTAAAAAGTCACAAATGTCAAAATTCAGAATTGGTCCTATGCTCCAGGGTAGTTCCGTAAACTTTCAATGACTTCCGGGGGGAGTGCAGCAGTCCGGTTAACGCAGGAGTTCTGGTGGGCGAGGCTGGTGGTTGCGTCCTGGATAACACAAAAAATGCTTTGGACGTGGAGATAGGGGTAATCACAGCTGGTATTCTTGTGAAGAACGAATGAGGCTTGAACATGCAGAATCGACAGTTCCGATATTGTAGGCATCAAATTCCTCGTCGTGGGTGATACACAGGTCATCAGGCCATGCAGGCAGTTTGCGTGCGCGTTGATCGAGGTTGATTGGGCGCTGCCTGTGTTCCTTCCAAGTACAAGGGGCGCTTTTGTGGCTTTTGGAAAATTTTCCATAGCGATGATGTCGCAGATGTTTTGATCGAAGGCCCATTTTCGATCTCCGGTGGAGAATGTATCCACGACGATGGGCCTTTTTGCTATGTTCTTTCAGCCTTAAGAGTGGTTTAGATGAAGTTTTCTTTCGTCGTTGACAATGTTTAAGCGTACGTTGACGTTGTAGTTTCTTGCTTTCGTCGACTTGCTTGGGGTGTGACATTGATCGTGGTGTGCCAGGATTCTTAGCGATTCCTCTGCAGGCTTCTACGACGCCAACCAATGCAGCTGTTTTTGGTGCAAGACAATGTGGGGGGTTTCGCGCACTTTAATCTTCTGTATTCATAAACTGCTCATTGTTGGTGGTTGCCTGAAGAGTACTTGTGTCATCCGAAGTAGCACTTGGGCTTTTGTTTTCATTGTTGGCAGTGAGGTTGTATACTAGATTCACGTCGCTTTGATCTTTTGATTGATGAATACCAGACACTTCTGCAAAAGACTTTTCTTCACAAGATGCTGATTGTGAATGCTTCTGTCTTTGTTGAGCTGCTGAGCTGAATACTTTGACCGAATAAGATTTCTGTGAACATTCGTTGTCTGGTTTGGTTTCGCGCGGATTTACTAACTCATCATGCGTAAATGCGACGGTCTTATGAGGTGCTTCCTCAGGTTTATCAGTAATGTTGATGACAGGTGATACCAAGTTAGTTTGCAAGTTAGTTTGCATGCCGCACGAAGTAATAAATGCACCTGGGTCATAAATAGTGGATTCAAATCTCTTATGCAGCGAAGAGTTAAGCATTGGCGATAATTGCGCTGATGAGGGACCAGGTGGAAGGTTGTGAAAACGATCACGTGGTCTTTTTGTTAGCACGTGGCTAGCTTCACCTGACGGGAATTGTAAATCCATGATCCGTGGTCAAATGCGTGAAGGCTGCAGCTTATGACTGTGACGACGGAGTTCGAATGCAATGAGAGTGCGTGTTTTAATTGAATCTTCATTATAGTCTTGAAACCAGATGATCATTTCTTTTTTTATCTTTTGCCAAGACTCGTCGTTGTCGAATATGTGTGTGAGGTAAAATTTAAATGCCTCACCGGTGACGTAGTCGCTGGAGTTCGTGAACATCTCCCGTTCCGACCATGATGCAGCGGTTGCGTGGAGCTCGAACAGGTCGAACCAGTCCTGTACAGGTCCATCGTCCGCTGCTCCGGTGTACTTGGGGATGGGAAGGTTGGTCGATGATTCTGTCATGGTGCTGGTCACTGTGTGCGGCCAGGAGATGATTCCATAGTCGATGTATGGTCAGGGCGTCTTGTGGAGAACTGCGTCGATGATTAGACACTGTGAAGTGGCTGGGAGGTCTTCATCTTGCCGGCTTGTGTGACGCTATGGTGAATGGGCGACGTGGCCTGGCGCATACCCCATGTTTAATCTGTTCTGACTTCTTCTTCATCGGCTTCTGCCAACAATCGCTTCATACGTCACACACACACACACACACACACACACACACACACACACACACACACACACACACACACACACACATATATATATATATATATATATATATATATTGCAACGAGCAATGTTGCGTAAAAACACAGGTTATTTATATTATTCGAGAAACGTTAGCCGCAGCAAGCTGGTATACAGGCAGGAACCTACCTGGCAAGCACGAGCCACACATGGACGTCAACGTCTTCTTTCACGCTGGCACAGAGCTGGCTATATATATATATATATATATATATATATATATATATATATATATATATATATATATATATATATATATATATATATATATATATATATATATATATATATATATATATATATATATACTATCACGGTTATTAGCCGTAAACACAAAAGGAAGAAGAAGCCAGCATCACGAGCGGCAGTCTCTGGCGTTTTTCAAGGAAGGCGACGTTGTGCGTCTGCTCTTGCGCTTTGTTTTTGTATGTGAATAGAGCCTTGCTTTTAACGTCGAAAGGAAGCCTTGTGTCCTGTTCTTTGCACGTTGCGACACTGGTGGAGGTGCTGGGCTTCTACGACTAATTCTCGGTGCTCCTTCGCGGTCCGGCACTTCAAGTCCGACACCGGAACCCGTTCCTTCAGTGGATACCCCTGTCCACCCCTACAGTCGCCGACAGCGAGGCCTTAGTCCTGAGGTGATTCCCCTGGAACTTTCCCAGAAAAGCACTTCGCCTGGAGAAATGGCAGCTGCAGGTGCTTCCCAGCTGACGTTTGAGCAGCCTCAGATTCCGGAGACATTCCATGGTGAGGCGTATGAAGACGTCTAGGACTGGTTAGCCCAGTATGAGCGAGTCGCTGAGGCAAACCGCTGGACCACCGAGCTAAAGCTTTCACGTGCCTACTTTGCTTTAGCGGACAGCGCTCGTACGTGGTATGAGAACTACGAGGACACGCTGTCTTCATGGGATGAATTTCGGCAGCAAATTATCAGCACCTTCACAAACAACGACCGCCGTGACTTTGCTCAGCAAGTCATCGAGTCTCGTGTCCAGAAACCGAATGAGAGTGTCGCCATGTTTGTGGGACATGACGCGCCTATTTGGACGGGCTGACCCTGATATGCCTCAAGCCAAAAAAAAAAAAACTCCGTCATTTGATGCGAGGCGTCAAAGATTAGCTTTTTGGCGGCCTTCTCCGCAATCTACCGACGACCGTTGCGGAATTCGTCAAAGAGGCTACAGCTATCGAGCGCGCACTGCAGCAACGGTGTCGCTATTACGACCGACCAAACGGTGCCTCAATCAGCGTGTCTGCTCTGGCGGCCGGCTGTGACGGTTCTCTGCGTGAGCTTATTCGCGAAGTTGTTCGTGAGGAAAGCCGCAGCTTCCTTGTGACTCCGCAAGAACGGGCGATGGCTTCAGTTGGAGAAGTTGTGCGGCAGGAAATAAGGCAAGCATTTTCGCAGCCCGAATCACTACCAGCCCAGCAATCTATTAAATATGCGGCAGCCACCCGTCGTCCATCGCCAGTGCCGCCCCACTCGTCTGCACTGGCTCAATCTTACAACGCGCCGACGGCATCAGTCTACATTCCGCCGCCGCCGCCACCGCCACCACCACCAACGACGACGACGCCGCAATATAACGCACCTATCGAAACTCCGTTTTACCCGCCTTTCTACCCTCCGCCGACACCTGCAACTTGGTCGCCGAGGGTGCCTACCAGTCGGCCGTTTGTTCGCAAGACGGATGTGTGGCGCACCGTCGACCGCCGTCCACTGTGATTCAATTGCAGAGAAGCTGGACATGTTTACCGCGTCTGTCCTTATCGTGAACAAAGATACCCGACTTATGCGCCGAGTTTTTCACGGCCTCATTTCGACACCCGACGTGACAGCGCGCACCCGCAAGGACAGCCATACGCTCTGTATCGTCGATCCCGTTCTCCGTCACCCTCGCGGAGCTTTTCGCCGAACCGTCGTAGTTACGCCGACGCTGTCCGGGGCAGGTCCCCAAGCCCTCATCGGGGAAACTAACAGCTGTGACCTTTGGAGGAAAGGTTGCCACTCGTCGAGATGCTGCAATACCTTCAGTACCAGTACGATACGACGATACGACGAACGATACAACGCCGCCGACCCCGCAGGAAATTGTAAGCGCTGACCTAGCTGTTCACATAGACGGACGCCCTGTGACAGCGCTAGTCGACACTGACGCAGATTTCTCAGTCATGAGCAGAAAGCTTGCCGATTGGCTTAAAAAAAGTTAAAACGTCATGGATGGGGCCTAACATCCATGACGTTTTAACATCCATGGATGGGGCCAACTGATGACGCCGACTGGAAAGTGCACTGCCAGAATTAGTATCGGTGATTCAGCTTTCGTTGCCACGTTCGTGATTTTGTCCGAGTGCTGCAAAGACCTGATATTGGGGATGGACTTCCTTTGTGAATACGGCGCCGTCATAGACATTCCAGACAGGTCAGTTACATTTTTGATGGCTCCGGATCAAGTTTCAGATATGAGATGTAACGACCAGCGGCGTAAACATCTGCGCGTCTTCAAAGATCACGTGACCCTTCCACCCGTTCAAGTGCTGTCGTAGCTGTAACATGCGACCACCCAGGCAACTTCGACCACATCGCTGAGCAAATTCCAGCATTGCTATTCAGCCATGGCCTATCTGTTGCAAGAGCCGTCGTAAGCCTCAATTGCGGACACACGCACGTTCTGGTTATGAACTTCAGTACTGAGCGACGACATCTTGCAAGAGGTATGGCAGTCGCGTACGTCGAGGAGCTCATTGAGGTTGCAGGCTGCTTGACTGTAGAGAAAGCTGATGTCACCACGTCTGCCCCTCTATCCGTCGACGTTGGCCCAAGTTTACTGCCCCCGCAGAAGCAAAGCCTTCTGAAGCTTATTAATGAGTTTCAGGACTGTTTTTCTTCGACGTCCAGAGTTCGCCAAACGCCGTTGACGAAACATCGCATAATTACGGATGAAACGGCACGACCCATACGGCAGAAGCCATACCGACTAGCTCCACGGGAACGTGAGGCCATAGAAAGTCAGGTGCGAAAGATGCTTCAGGATGACGTTATTCAGCCGTCAAAAAGTCCTTGGGCATCACCGGTAGTATTGGTGAAGAAAAAAGATGGCACTTTACGTTTCTGCGTTGATTACCGCAAGCTCAATCAGGTTACGAAAAAGGACGTTTACCCGCTGCCTCGTATAGACGATTCTCTTGATCGACTACGCCATGCCGGGTATTCCTCTTCGATGGATTTACGGAGCGGATATTGGCAAATAGAAGTTGATGAAAGAGATCGAGAAAAAAACAGCATTCGTGATACCCGATGGTTTTTATGAGTTTAAAGTTCTCCCGTTCGGCTTGTGCTCAGCACCCGCAACGTTTCAGCGGCTCATGGACACAGTCCTGCCAGGTCTAAAGTGGCAAACGTGCCTGGTATAATTGGACGATGTAATTGTATTTTCAGCGACATTTGATGAGCACTTGAAGCTACTACACGCGGTATTTCAAGCAATACAATCGGCCGGACTATCACTCAAGCCAGAAAAAAATGTCACTTTGGCTTCAAAGAGCTCCTTTTCTTGGGACACCTTGTGAGCAGTGAAGGTGTACGACCTGGCCCAGACAAAATAGCCGCTGTTGCAAGTTTTCCTACGCCATCAGACAAGAAGGCAGTGCGGCGATTTTTAGGCCTGTGTGCCTATTACCGACGCTTCATTGAGAATTTTTCGCGTATTGCATCACCTTTAACACAACTCACCCGAGAAGACGTCACGTTTGTGTGGGGTGAAGAGCAGCAGGAAGCGTTCAACGAGCTGCGAGAACGTCTTCGACACCCGCCAGTTCTCGGTCACTTCGACGATGACGCTCCGAAAGCGGTTCACACCGACGCCAGCAATGTCGGCTTAGGCGCTGTGCTCGTTCAGTGGCAAGATGGCACCGAACGAGTAATTGCTTATGCAAGTCGGACTCTCTCCCGTACAGAGGAGAATAACTCTACCACTGAAAAAGGGTGTTTTGCGGTGGTGTGGGCGGTCATGAGGTTTCGTCCATATTTGTACGGCCGCCCGTTTAAAGTCATCAGCGATCACCACTCGCTTTGTTGGTTGACGAACATACAGGACCCGTCAGGACGATTGGTGCGCTGGAGCCTCAGGCTTCAAGAATTCGACGTGACTATAGTTTATAAATCCGGAAAGCGACATACAGACGCCAATTGCCTTTCTCGCGCCCCATTATAAGACGCAAATGCTGAAGATGATGACGATGCGGCATTTGTCGGTGTAGTCAACACGTCTACAATCGCACAGCAGCAACGTGACGATCCCGAGTTGCAACCCCTTATTGATTTCTTAGAGGGACGCACATCTGCTATTCCAAAGCTCTTCGCGAGAGGGGTAGTATCGTTTTGTTTGCGCAACGAGGTCCTTTATAAGGTGAACTTTTCTCCGAGTGGCAACACCTACTTACTTGTCGTCCCAACACTACTCAGGAAAGAAGTACTAGAGGCGTGCCATGACGAACCAACATCCGGTCATTTAGGCCACGCACGAACGCTATGCCGAGTGAGACAGAAGTATTACTGGCCGAAACTGACGGCAATCGTTCAACAGCACGTTCGGACTTGTCTTGAGTGCCAACGTAGGAAAGTGCCAGCCGTCAAACCAGCAGGGCTCCTCCATCCAATTGATGCACCGGAAACTCCATTGGCTCAAGTCGGAATGGATCTTCTAGGACCATTTCCAACTTCGGCTGCTGGTCGCAAATGGATAATTGTTGCCACAGACTATCTTACACGCTATGCCGAAATCAAGGCTTTGGAGCGGGGCACAGCAAGTGAAGCAGCCCAGTTTTTCATTGAGAATATAGTCCTGAGGCATGGCGCTCCATCTGTAGTAATAACTGACAGAGGAAAAGCGTTCACAGCCGAGCTATTACGCACAGTTTTAAATCTAAGTGGAACATCTCACCGGCGCACAACGGCATACCATCCACAAACAAATGGTCTGACGGAACGGATGAACAGAACACTCGTGGATATGCTCTGCATGTACGTCGATGTGGAACATAAAAACTGGGACGAGATACTGCCTTACGTCACTTTCGCTTACAATACGGCACAGCAAGAGACAACACGCCGTCTTCTTCAAGAGACACCATTCCGTCTTCTCTATGGCCGTGACGTCACAACCATGCTCGACGCTATGTTGCCGCATGAAATTGATGGTGTTGACACAAGTGCAGACTACATAAATCAGCTTGCTGAAGAAGCCCGCCAACTTGCCCGCGTACGTATTCGTTGCCAACAGGAGTATGACACAAGGCGCTATAATCTTCGTCACCCATCTGTCTCCTATGAACCAGGACAGAAAGTTTGGATCCGAACTCTAGTTCGCCGTCGTGGCCTCTCAGAGAAACTCTTGAGATGGTACTTTGGACCATATAAAGTCCTCCGTCGTCTCGGTGATGTTAACTATGAGGTGATTCCCGACAGTCCCCCTTTTTCAAGACGTCAAAGACATGCACCAGAAGTTGTGCACGTGGTTCGCATGAAACCTTATTTGTCCGGATGAACCCGAGGTCTTCCAGTGACTACAAACTCTTCTGCCATGATGATGAAGCAACGGGACGATGCCTTCTTGAGAGGGAGGCTAATGTCATGGTTATTAGCCGTAAACACAAAAGGAAGAAGCCAGCATCACGAGCGGCAGTCTCTGGCGTTTTTCAAGGAAAACGACGTTGCGCGTCTGCTCTTGCGCTTTGTTTTTGTATGTGAATAGAGCCTTGCTTTTTACGTCGAAATATATATATATATATATATATATATAAATATATATATATATATATATATATATATATATAATATATATATATATATATATATATATATATATATATATATGCCCCGCCGCGGTGGTCTAGTGGCTAGGTTACTCTGCTGCTGACCCGCAGGTCGCGGGTTCGATTCCCGGCTGCGGCGGCTGCATTTCCGATGGAGGCGGAAATGTTGTAGGCCGGTGTACTCAGATTTGGGTGCACGTTAAAGAACCCCAGGAGGTCAAAATTTCCGGAGCCCTCCACTACGGCGTCTCTCATAATCAAATAGTGGTTTTGGGACGTTAAACCCCACAAATCAATCAATATATATATATATATATATATATATATATATATATATATATATATATATATATATATATATATATATATTGGAACGAGCAAGGTTGCGTAAAAACACAGGTTATTATTCCAGAAACGTTAGCCGCAACAAGCTGGTACAGGCAGGAACCCGGCAAGCGCAAGCCACACACGGACGTCAACGTCTTCTTTCACGCTGGCACAGAGCTGGCGCCACTATGCTTCGGTACAATTACTCCCCGCGCAGAAAGGAGCCAACCTGGCGACCTAGGGAAATGACACGACAAGGGGGTTATAGCACGGTTTGAGACGTGATACGTGTACTGTTTCACGCCCACGGCAGCGTTGGTTCGAAGGTGGATCGATGGCCTCAACTTCATAGTTGACAGGAGATGTTTGTCGAACCACATGGTAGGGGCCATGGTATTTCGACGAAAGCTTTGGGGAAAGACCGGGAGGGGTAGACGGGACCCAGAGCCAGACCAGCATTCCTGGGTTATAGTGTACACTAGACGCAGAGGAATCGTGGTCAGTTTTCTGGCGCCATTGGTCTTGTGCGGTAAATGAGCGAGCGAGTTGACGACACTCTTCGGCATAAGCAGCTGCTTCGGAAACGGGCGTCGCTTCGGAAACATCAGGCCTGTAAGGGAGAATGGTGTCCATGGAGCATGATGGCTCACGTCCGTACAGGAGGAAGAAAGGAGAAAAGCCAGTTGTTGTTTGTGGCGCAGAGTTGTACGCGTACGTGACAAAAGGGAGCACTTGGTCCCAATTACTGTGGTCGTCAGAGGCGTACATGGCAAGCATATCTCCAAGGGCACGGTTAAAGCGTTCCGTCATGCCATTGGTTTGAGTATGGTATGCCGAGGTTTTCCGATGGACAGTGCGACATGCCTTGAGCAGCTCGTCGACGGCGTTCGAGAGAAACACGCGTCCACGGTCACTCAGTAATTCACGAGGTGCACCGTGTCACAAAATGAGATGGTGAAGAAGAAAGAACGCAACGTCTTTCGCAGTGGTAGCAGGCAGCACAGATGTTTCAGCGTAGCGTGTCAAATGATCGACGGTGACGATAATCCACCGGTTGCCTCGAAGAGTGTTGAGTAGAGGACCATAAATATCAATTCCGACGCGGTCGAATGGTCTTGCTGGGCAGGTTAAGGGTTGCAAAGGGCCAGCAGTGCTGTGAGAAGGCGTCTTGCGTCGTTGACACGTGGTGCATGACCGAACGTACTGGCGAACGTGCCGATACATGCCGCGCCAGTAGTATCTTAGACGAAGGCGAGAGTAAGACTTAAATAATCCAGCGTGGCCACACTGGGGGTCATCATGAAAGGCAGCGCAGATGCCCGAACGCAAATGACGAGGGATGACAATGAGCCACCTATACGGCCGTCCGTCATGTAATTGCGGCGATACAACAAGCCTTCACGGACAGCAAAGTGTCTTGCTTGACGAGAGAGGGAGCGCGAAGTCGTTTCTGACGAACTGTGAGAGAGAACGTCGAGCAGAGAATTGATCCAAGGATCTTTGCGCTGTTCCGATGGAAGTCAGTGATGCTCAACAATGACGAATCGCAAATGGCAGTTGATAAGCAGGCAAGCTCAGGAGGCAGTGGAAACGGGATAGTGCATCGGCGTCTGAATGTCTGCTTCCTGAGCGATAAACAACACGGATATCGTATTCCTGAAAGCGTAAAGCCCAAGGAGCGAGGTGGCCAGTAGGATCTTTCATGGACGCTAACCAGCATAAGGCATGGTGATCTGTGACAACATCAAACTGGCGCCCGTAAAGGTAAGTGCGAAATTTTCCTATAGCCCAAATGATAGCCAAGCACTCCTTTTCCGTGACGGAATAGTTGGACTCTGCCTTCGTTAGGGTACGGCTGGCATAAGCGACAACGTACTCGTCGCAGCCATCCTTGCGTTGAACGAGAATGGCACCGAGGCCGACACCGCTTGCATCCGTGTGAATTTCAGTGGGTGCATTGGAAACGAAGTGGCGGAGAACTGGCGGAGGCGTGAGTAGCTGGCGTAGCGCCGTGAATGTGTCATCGCAGTGGGAATTCCAGCCAGAGAGGTCCGTGCTACGGGAGAGAAGCTGAGTCAGGGGGGCAATTATAGAGCCAAAATTGCGAATGAAACGCCGAAAATAGGAACACAAGCCTACGAAACTACGAAGCTCCTTTAGGGTAGTAGGCTTGGCGTACTCGGCAACGGCACGCAGTTTGGCAGGGTCTGGTGATATTCCTTCTTTTGAAATGACGTGGCCGAGAATTGCGAGTTTGCGGGCGCCAAAACGACATTTCTTGAAGTTTAGTTGCAACCCGGCTGCCGTAAGGCACTGGATAACTTGTTCCAGAAGGGAAAGATGAGTTTCGAAATTCGCGGAGAATACAACTATGTCGTCTAAATAGCGAAGACAGATGTGCCATTCAAGTCCCCTGAGAACACTGTCCATCATTCTTTCAAAAGTCGCAGGCGCATCGCAAAGACCGAAGGGCATTACATTAAATTCATATCAGCCGTCAGGGGTCACAAACGCCGTTTTTGGACGGTCTGGTTCTGCCATTGGCACTTTCCAATATCCAGAGCGCAGATCCAGTGATGAGAAAAACTCCGCACCTTGAAGGCAATCCAAGGCGTCATCAATGTGTGGCAGGGGATAAACATCCTTGCATGTGATCTTGTTTAGTCGACGATAATCCACGCAAAACCTGATGAAGCCATCCTTTTTCCGCACGAGGACCACTGGCGAAGGCCAAGGACTGTGTGAGTGCTGAATAAGACCACGTTGCATCATCTCGTCGACATGTTGAGTGATGACGTCACGCTCAGCCTGCGAGACGCGGTAGGGGCGCTGACGAAGTGGAGTATGATGACCGGTGTCGATATGGTGAGCGACAACTGACGTGCGTCCCAGGGAGGTTCTCCGTGGTCGAAGGAGGCGCGGAAACGGTCAAGTATTTGAATGAGCTGATCGCGCTGGTCTTGCGTAAGGCCGGTGTCTACGCTGCGCAATAGAACGTCTTCGTCAGGTAGTGAGGGCGCGGTGGCAGCTGTGACAGCATCCATGGACATTGGCGTCGTATCAGAACGGGCATCGAAAGGAAAAATGTCATCATAAGTGTCAAGACTCCCAATACATTCGCCATGCAATAAGGCAGCGGGACAAGGGAACGGATTGCTCACGTACGCGGCACTGGAGTCATCGGCAAGTGTTATGACGGCAAACGGGACGACAAGGTTCCGGCGACGAGCACATTCTTGTGACGGCATAAAGAGGGCAGTTGAATCGGAAACGGAGTTGCACAAAAGAGATGCCGCGACGACCGAAAAAGCAGAAATGCGACGTCAGTGGCGACGATCACCTTTTTGGGTGAGCGAGGGAGATCTATGAATGTCGTGCTGAATGGAAACAAAACGAGTTGAGCCCGAGCGCAGTCGACAACCGCATGATTAGCGGAAAGAAAGTTCCATCCCAGGATGATTTCATGAGACGCATGCGGAAGGACGACAAATTCAACGATGTGAAAAAATCCTTGAATCACAACACGAGCAGTGCATGTGGCAGAAGGTTGGACGTGTTGCGAACTCGCTGTGCGTAAAGAAATTTCAATCAGTGGAGTCGTCACTTTGTTCAGTTTGCGGCATAATACTTCACTGATTATACAAATAGCGGCACCTGTGTCGACAAGAGCAGTTGTGGCGAAACCGTCCACAAACACGGCAATCTCGTTAGGGGGCGAAAGATGGGGCCTTGGAAATTTCGTCGGTGGCGCAGCTTTTGCCTCAGGAACTACGACTGTTAGTTTTCCTCCTGGGCGTCGTCGGAACGGCGAAGCATGGGGGAAGGAGACCGAAGACGGGGTGAAGGAGATCGACGTCGGCTGAAGTCTGGTCGAGGTGAGCGGGGGTCATGTGCATCAGGTGTCACATGCGATTCTGATTGCCGAGGTATGTTGCCGGAATGCTGAACATCATTAAAATAGAATCCACGGCGACGAAAGTAGCGGGTGACATGTCCTGGAATACTGCAGTTGTAGCAGACGGGTCGGTTATCCGGAGTACGCCAAGAGTTTACAGGTCCTCGAGGTGGTGGAAAGGGCCGATTTACCGGATAAACCGAAACTGGTGACCTGTAGTAGTTGGTGGCTGGACTGTATGAAGGGAGCGGCGGTTGGGCAGGAGGTCGGCGGACGGCTTCTGCATAAGTCAGCGGTGCAGCAACTGATATTGGGGACGCGGACGAAGGGAGAGCCTCGGCAACTTGCGTCTGAATAGCACGGCGAAGTGAGTGGTCCAGTGTTGTGGGGGTCTCGTTGTTGGTGGCGACAAGAGAGAGCTGTCGAGAAACTTCCTCCCGGATGTACTGTTGAATTTGAGGCATTAACACGCTGTAGTCGGGGCCACTGATTTTGCACTCCAAAGCCGAAATATCAGCTGTTTGCGTATTAGCGTGACGTGTAGAAATTCGCTGCTTGCGCAGCTAATCGAAACTTTGACATAGCTGAATCACGACCGTGACGGCCTGTGGGTCTTTGGCCACAAGCATATGAAAAGCGTCATCATCAATGCCTTTCAATATATTCTTTATTCTGTCAGCCTGCGTCATCCTCGCATCAACTCGCCTACAGAGGCTGATCACATCCTCAATGTAGCTCGTGAAGCTCTCACCATTTCGCTGAAATCGTCCCCGCAGGCCCAGTTCAGCACGAAGCTTGCACATGGCTGGACGACCGAAAAACGAGGTGACGGTCTCTTTGAAAAACGACCAGGTGGGGATGCCGGATTGGTGGTTGGTGAACCATAGGTTGGCCAAATGCGTCAAGTAGAAGATGACGTGAGTCAGCTTCGCAGGGTCATCCCACTTGTTAATCGCGCTGGCATTCTCGTACTGTACTCTGCCAGCCAGTCCTTGACATTTTGATCTTCATTGCCGTTGTATACTGGTGGGTCACGCAGACGAAGTAATGATTGATTTTTGGGGTTTAACGTCCCAAAACCACGATATGGTTATGAGAGATGCCGTAGTGGAGGGCTCCGGAAATTTCGACCACCTGGGGTTCTTTAACGTGCACCAAAATCTGAGCACACGGGCCTACAACATTTCCGCCTCCATCGGAAATGCAGCCGCCGCAGCCGGGATTCGATCCCGCACGCAGACGAAGTACACCAGGACACATGACAGGCGGCCGCGTGGAAGAGGCTTGTGGGGGATCGACGCGCTCAGTCATTGCGGATTCAGATGGTAGCTTATGGCTGCGGAGCTCCAGGACGTTACCCAGCACGTTTCCACCAAATGCAACGAGCAAGGTTGCGTAAAAACACAAGTTATTATTCGAGAAACGTTAGCCGCAACAAGCTGGTACAGGCAGAAACCCGGCAAGCATGAGCCACACACGGACGCCAACGTCTTCTTTCACGCTGGCACAGAGCTGGCGCCACTATGCTTCGGTACAATATATATATATATATATATATATATATATATATATATATATATATATATATATATATATACTGTGAAGCAGAGCACGGGCAGAACGAAAACGTTTTATTCTTCCTACGTTTCCTCATATATGAAATAAAAGGCAGTATTTTGCGTGCTTGCAACCAGAATATGATGCATGCCAGCCGCAGTGGAAGATTCCTGGTAATTTTTACGTCCAGCTAAATCTAGGTAGGTTTCTTGGATTTTGACCACGCGAGAACTCGAACCCGTATCCTCACGCTCAGCAATGAAAGGCAAAGGTGCCAGTTAGTATGACGCAACCATTAGCGGCGTGTTGTGTGTAGCGCAATTATTGCGGCTGATACAGAGCGCGCAGCATGTTCCCGACCGGTCAACTAACGAAGCTGATGGGTTCCGCGAAGGCGAACGCGGGAGACCTGCGCAGGGGAATGAAAGGAGGCTCCTTCGTTCACACGGTTCAGAGCGGAGGTTCGGGCTTGGACCCGGCCAGACGCCTGAGGCTGCAATAAAGCGTCTCTTCCCCGGACTACGGCTTCTCCTTCGCGCTGCCACCGTGCACTGGAGTCATCGAGGGGACCCATTCCGAACCTCAAACACCTTACCTCCTTAGCTAGTGTAGAAGCTAGCCGAGGAGAAGGAAATTAACTGTCCCCTATAAGCTATCGCGGTGGATGCATCAGATCGAGCAGCGGCTCGCGAGACTTGCTGCAGCCATAGCACACGAAAGGGGCGGGGCAAAGTCTGTCGCGATACTTTTGGTCAGTCGGAAGCGTCGCGTTATCGTCTAACAACAACAACAACAACAACAACAACAATAACAACAACAACAACAATAATAATAATAATAATAATAATAATAATAATAATAATAATAATAATAATAATAATAATATCTGGGGTTCCCAAAACCATGATATGATCATAAGAGACGACGTATAATGGGGGGGGGGGGGGGCTCCGGAAGTTTCGACAACCAGGGGTTCTTTAACGTGCACCCGAATCTGAGCCCACAGGCCTGCAGCATTTTCACCTCTATCGAAAATGCGGCCGCCGCAGCCGGGATTCAATCCCGCGACCTGTGTGTCAGCAGCCGAGTACTTTACCCGCTAGATCACCGCGGCAGGGCAATGTTTATTTGAACGATGAATTATATGTGATAAAATCGCATCATGAACTGACGGGAAACGTCGGCATATAGACGGCGGCGGACAGCACATACGAGCCACATGCACGCAACTTCAGCGCACTCCGTATTTGCATGCACGCCGCGCGCTGCATTGGGGTGCCCGGACACGCACCGAACCGCTGCATGCGCACTTAGTATAACACGACAGCTGGGAAACGATGCATTTTATCTATTAATGTGATTTTGATTGATTTGTGGGGTTTAACGTCCCAAAACCACCATATGATTATGAAAGACGCCGTAGTGGAGGGCTCCGGAAATTTAGACCACCTGGGGTTCGTTAACGTGCACCCAAATCTGAGTACACGGGCCTACAACAATCTATTAATGTGGGCACGAGACACCCCAACATAACAGTTCAAGGTATGCGTGTGTTTCAAGCAAGAAATGTGTCCAATATTATTTAAAAACTACAAATAGGACGTATCTGCGTGCTACCTGCGGTGTTCCCCTTACTGTGGCAGAAGGCGTCTTTAGAGATGTACAAACTATATTTACCGCAGTAATTACAAATTCAAACAATTAACTTTTGAAGCAGAGGAAATAGCCGATCGAGTCCAAGGGGCGAAACTTAGTACATCCTACGAATAGTCCATAGCCTCTTTGAAAGTTTGAGAAAGTGGCCACAGGAAATCACAGCGCAGCGATTAAATCTAGCCAATATAGCTGGCAAAATGAAACCTATACACGCACCAGAGAGCGCATCTAACATCAACTTCGAAAGCGCCTTCAATGACGACACTGTCTCCCTCGCCGCTATCAACCGTCGATCTAGGCACTTCGCTTCGAGGCCGCTTATCCACGCTCGCTTATTCTTCCCCCCAATCTGAGGGGAACAATGTCGTCATTGAGGGCGTTGTCAAAGTGAATGGTATAGACGCGCTCTTTGGTGCGAGCGTTTCGGTTTAGCCAGCTAAAATGGATAGATTTAATCACTCCGCGGTGATTACCACTTGCCGCTTTTCGAAAATTTCAAAGCGGCTATGGACGATTCGTGGGAAGTACTTTCATTCGCCCATTGGGCTAGCTCGGCTATTTCCACTGGTTGAAAAGTTAATTGTTTTAATGTGTGCAATCACTAACGTAATTAATGCTTGTCCACCTCTAAAGATGTTCTCTGCCATAGTAAAGGGAACGCTGCAGGTAAAGCACGCAGAGGCCTCCTTTCTGTAATATATATATATATATATATATATATATATATATTGTTGACAATAACAGTAAGTAATGTGTACTGTGAAAAATATTTTGTTTGCTTCTGAAGTTAGGTGCAGCGGAAAGCGGTGAGGTTATCCATTGTCGATCTTTTCTAAATTTATTTATATATGTGTCTCACGGTGGTATCCCATTGAATCGTATCCATGACGTCCTCCGAGATTGCAGAACAGAAATAAAATATATATGCAGATCCTTGCGATATTCCCACAGTTTAGCCGAAAACGTAACTTTGCGGCATGGCGAGCACTCTTACATAATCTAACTGCGTCATTGCCAAATTCGACGAGAGCTGCGCTATAATTCGCAGTCCATACAACGAGGCGCCATGCGTTACGTAATGACGAATAATCTCGAAAAAAGTTATTGCAATAAATGTCAATAAAATAGGCAATAGGCAGGGACCTTGTTCCCTTTTTGACGTTAGAGTGCGCCCCTTTCGTACGTGGGGCGTTTGCATATCTCATCGTTTCCACTAAGTAAATAAAAGCTCGCTGTAAATACCTCATTGCTTATAAGTGTGCGTAATTTCCAACACATCTCTTCAACCTCTTCTAACCACTTCGACGCCAGCCCATTGAACAAATTAAAAGGAGCGTGCGTGCAACTTAAAAAAAAACAGCTTTCACAGATCTGCCGTCGATCTCAGCGGTGGCCCTCAAGACAACCAAACGCTGCGGGGGCAGTTGTCGAATATAAATAATGATTTTTTCATAGCCGAATAGGATTCGCTTCAACTTTCTTCCTTTAGTTTATGCGCATAGAGTATAACCGTTTAGATGCGCCGTAAAGATTTTGTAGATTCTTTACATAGCACATATGCTTGACCATAGATCTATGCGGACAGACACCATAGGAGACCGTTGCAAAAAAAATGAAAACCCGCTCGGAAGGACTAAATCTTGTGCTCTTATTATGCACTTCGTGTACGTTGGCTACCAGCCCCACACGCTTGACGTCACGGCTGGTCACGGCTGCAAGCCTCTCGTGGACCTTGAGTTACGTACTTCGGGTTCATTCAACCTCACATCCTTTCTCGCGCGCAACCAACGTTGCACCTACACTCACAAACGCACATTGTTTGTCGATTGTTACGACGAACAACGGCTGCAGTGGCTTTCTGAGAGTGTGACCTGCAATTTGGCTTGAGATTGTGGATTTGAAATAGCCACCGATTTAGAGACAAAATTAGTAACAATGTCGGGAAGCTTAAGGCCGTTGCACTTTGAAACGTTTTTACAAAGATTACGAGAGTGGAAGGGGTGACATAAGTAGGTGGGAGGGGGAAGGTGGTTACGAATGGTAACCACGGGTCACAAGGTTAAAGCACATAAATACAGCTAAGAAAAACACGAAAGCAAAAACAAAAGTAAACACCTAAAAATGAGAAGGCCGATAAATGCGCAAAGAAGAGAGTTACTTCTGGAACTGCTGTCTGCCGCGATGAAGCAGCTGCTGACGTCGCGGATTCGATTCAGTCCGTGGCAGTCCCATTTCGATGATGGAGAAATGCTAGAGGCCTGTGCGATATTAGCGCACGTTAAAGAACACCAGATGGTCGGAATTTCCGGAGCCCTGTACATACAGCGTGTTCATAAACATATTATGGTTTAATTATCTCATATCTGGAGCTGCCTACCATAGTGCTTAAAATTAAATGAGTAATTTTACACAATTGACAATACCGCCAAGAAGTAAGATCCAATTATATATGGTAGTCGACATATGTGATTTGTTGAAGGCGTTAGTCGAACCATGAATGTCCTCAACAGTGTGACAAGTAAATATACGCCACGAGGATTTTGTGGGTGGTAGGATTGGGCTTTTGCGTAATCGAGGAAGATTATATATAGCTTTGGGAAAAGCCAGACTTACGATGGCATGCTATGTTTTAATATGTCAGTTCGGGGGATTAGATCAATCGAAGCTTCAGTCTAGAATATTGGGAAGTTTTAAAACGAACAGCTCAATTTCGTATTGCCTCCAACTGCTGGGTTAGGTGCTATGGGGGTTACAGATAGGGGAGGCACATTCAAGTTTGGTGCGAACAAAAGTTTCATATGAGATTCGTCCAACTGTGGGCAAAGCAAATTTGAGCGATCGTCTGACGAAACCTAGTGATTTAGAAATCTTCGCAGAAATTGACGTGATGGTATGAGACCAGCTTAGATTACTTGCTATTGCTACGCCAAGACGCCTATGAGATTTCACATAATAGGGTGGTATTGTTTAGCGTGCATGGGAAGTGTAGGGCAGATATTTTGCGAGACATGTACATATAAGCTTACATTTTGACACATTTAACCATGATCGTGCACCAATACTGGATTAAGGTTAAATCATTGTGCAGCAATGCCTGATCGGTAATAAATCTTAGAGATACATTGGCAATTATTCTCGAAATAACTATTGGTTGATGAAAGTTTCGAGGGAATGTCATTGATAAAAACTGAGAACAGAAACTCGTGCATGCGAGATGTAGACTACACGAAAAACTAATTATGAAAATAAGAAGAATAAAAGGCATGTCAAAGCTGAGAATAACAACTGCGAAATATCCTGTTTATGACGTCAGGAATGAAGTATTGTGATCAAAATCATGCAGAGAGAAGTGTCCAACGAATTGAATTCTATGCAGCAGACCATTGCGGAGAGCTTTCCGAGCAGAGCGATTCGAGCAGATCTCGACATGCAGTTTGTGCACGAGAGAACGCGTATAATTTCAACGTATCAATTACTCGCCACAATGCTTGCTTTCCCCGCTTACAAAGATGACACCTTTGCACATACATCTCGTGACCAGCGACCTCGGAGAAAGTTTACAAAACAGACATTTCGCCCGCTTACAAAGGCACGTTTTTTTTTTCTTCTCGTTTTGTAAGACACAATGGGGTGGCGGAAAGTTGTCCCCGAACGTGCTAATGTGCTACTACTGGTGCGGTGCATGAGCTCCGACACATACGTGAGGGCGGTGTGGATAAATTTCCTGCTTCCCTTCTGCACGGTCGTTTTGCGTAAACGAGCGCTTGTAGGTAAGCGGGGTGAACGATTTTTCCCCCTCCAGTGACGCTAAATGAATCAATGATATCAATCGGTAGAAGTATACGAGCTACAGAATGAACGGACTGAATGCCTAAATAACGTATACGCTCGCGCAGAGCTGGAAGCGTGTCGCATCCGAGCTGCTACAGCAGAGGAAACCTACGTATATAGAATCGCCAGCGGCCGGGTCACTGACGTAGATCGAGGGCGGCCTCCAGCATTCGGTTCTTCTCGGTCTCCGGCACTCTTTCCCGTTTTCACCGAGACCTGTTTCATTCGCTGCTTTGGTGGAGAGGCCCCCTTTCACGGATCTCGTTCTAGAGCGAAGAGGAATAATATTGAACTGCGTTTCGGCACCTTCTTCTTTCCTGTTGCTGTTTTTGGCGAGAATTACGAAGACGGCGGGCGTTATCGCGCTTCCAAACAGACCCTTTCTCCTAAAGACTCTGGACTGTCCTGCGGTGTCGTTTCACAGGTCTCTTACGTAGGTCATTCCTTGTATCTCTCTTTTTTTTCTCTCTCTCTAGATGACAGAACTGGCTGTCTTCCAAGACACTTTCACTCCTCGAGTCTCTTTCAGTTCACTTAAAATGAAGGTGGGGAGTCGCACGCGTGTCTCAAAAGCCGAGTGAGAGCGTTGCTATGACGTACCATGAGACTTGGCACGGTGTTTTCCGCTTAACTTGTGTACACCGGTTTTGGGTGTTTACTTGAGAAGCAAGTCGCTGATCGAAGGTTACTTTAGCCGAGGTCGAAGTCTATTAAGATCGACTCATCGCGGCCGACCAACGACAAACGCCTTGATGCCTGAGTCCACGCGATGACACCGGGTGCTATAGAGATACTTGGTTCACGACATATATCGAAGCTGTGGCGATGAAATGCTCCTTTTAAATGTTCGAAGCTACGGATGAAAGACGCATAAAGGCTCATCCAGCACGCCAGAAGAGAAAGAAACTTTGAAACATTGAGGATCGACTCTGCTGAAAAGAAAGACAGCCATGTGGCGCAGCGACTGCAGTTTCGTCTACACGTCCGCCGAATCGGTTGGCTTGGGCATGGACTTACAGCGGTACGAGCGTCGAACGCTTTGCAATCTCTGGGGCTGGTTCGTGCGGCTCTTCTACGCCTGTTACTTGGCTACGCGATTAGCCCACTATTTCAGCTTCGCCGCTGACCACGGGTGCGGCAGTGCCGAGCTGGCCGGCATGCTGCTGCTGGACCTCAACTTTCTCCTGGCAGCAATCGTCAACTACCGGCTCAGCGTCAGTGGTCACCTTATTCGCAACGTGGTGTCCATTTTCCCACAAGCAACGCCCGGGAACCCGAGGTTTTTCTTTGCCCATGTGCTCGCCATGGTTGCCCTCTTGGTATGGGGTGTGGCAATATTCTCCAGCATCTACCAGCACGAACACGTGAAGGCGGACAGTTCTGTGGAGCGCTCCTTCCTGCTGCTTTCCTATTACGTGAATGGCATCTTCGTGTTCGGCACGTTCTGCTTCTCAATGGCGCTGTTCAACTACGCGGTATACTGTATATGCTACGCACTGCAGGACTACCGCAAGAAGCTGACCACGCTCTTCGCCCGTCCGGCCAAGCCGACCGTCATGAACCTCGTTCTGCGCGACTTCTGCGCCCTTGGTGGCCTTATTAGCGACGTGTCGGCAGCGTTCCGCATCGTCGCTCTGCTGTGGTTCGCGGCGGGCGCCGTGTATGCCGTCGATGTGGCCGTACGCTGGGCCTTCGCCAACGATGCTTCGTCGTCCCTGGCTCCGTCTATTTTGCGTGTTGGCGTCGTCACTTCCCTCCTATTCCTCAGTAGCGACGTGGCGGCAAGACTGCACCATCAAGCGACTGGCATCCGCTCCTTCGTGGTCGCTACCCTCGACTCACTGGGCTTCGAAGGTGACCGTGATGCGTATATCGTGGTAGACCGCTTCGCCAACGACTGTTTCCCAGATAACGCGCCTGCCGTCAGGCTATTTCGGCGCTGGTGCTTCGGGCGGACCACTTTTCTCGCCTGGCTTGTCGTCGCCGTTGTGATCAGCGGGAGCGCCGCCGCGGCCTGTTACTACGCCGCCAACTGACGCGACGGACGGAAAGGCTGTGCATGCAGGGAGTACAAGGAAAGTTTTTCAGCAACGCAGTTGCACGCTCCAGTGATATGTCAGAACGGCCATTGTGCTGACTTTGCCATGATGCTGTAATCTTTGTGCACATCCACACCTGTTGCTGAGTGTTCTTTGAAACAAAGCGCTGCCAGAGGTCTACATGGCCGGGTAGACTATCGAAATCTTTAGAAGCCCTACAACGAGGCCTCGAAAACTTTAAGGGGCTATAATTGGAGATATGATTGGAGAGAGATATACGTAAACTGGAGTAAAAAACAACAACAAAGAAACAGTATGAGGGGTTACAGAGGAGAGCGAAAAAGTAACTACTTTAGTGAAATTAACACTTAACTGCTTGGTTACTGAGGATGAAGCCCTCACAAAGCCCCCTGCCTTTCATGACGAACTATTGAGTGTTGCGTTAAGTAGCGGCGAGGCAACGTCTGCCTGACGTTATACTTGGATTGATATGCTGGTGTTCGAGTGTCGGGGGCACTCGCACCATGGACATTTATTACTGTGCTTGAAGGGAATATTTTTGTGAAGTCTAGTGTAGTCGAGTGTTTATATGTATTCACTGGCAGTCCTGGTAAAAGCTGGTAAAAGTGTAATAGAACTCGCACATTAGCAGATCCTCAGTCAGAAAGGTTGTGTGTTTACTGGAAGTATAGTATGCCATCAAACTCCCACTTTACATACTAAATATATTTAGGAGGTTTTCTTCATTTTTCTGCAAGTGGACATTGTGCAGTTTTTCTTCGAATAGTATGTCCTCATTCTGTGCTCACGCACGTACGTCACAAAGGTAGCATACGAGACGTATGCGCCATTATGTTACACCAATTCACCCAGTCGCTTCCACGGCACTTTTTTATAGATGCGAAACATCGATCTTGTGTATAGATCAGAAGTAACACAACTACAATTCTTTTGTGCATCGAAACAGTGGCGCCTACTGCAAGCAGTTCTTCGCCTGGATCACCTTAAGCGAATTATGGCCCGGGCTATGTATTCAGTGACGAACATATTCAAGTACAATAAACGCTTTGACGGGACCTTAAAATAAAACAAAGCCAGTTCAGATGAACTATATATTATTTTAGAGCTCTGTTGATGTTAATTTCGCCATAAGTTTTACCACAAAAGAGATAAAAGTGAATGTTTATTTTAAAATTCAGCATTGAATTATACGCACATAGCTGTTAGCATAACCTCACTATAGTTTTTAATAATTTATTTTGTGTTTTTCTCACATTGACTTATTGAAATTTGTTGAATTTCGGTACGTTAAGTCTTAAGCTACCTGAGAAAATCATGCATTACTTTTTTACTGATTTAGAACTGTAGAGGTGGGCTGCTACCAAAGGGAAATGATTGAAATTTAACCAAATAGAGTTGCTCAGCTTTGATGTTCTCGGTAACGTTAACTTGACATTCAGAATTCAAACATCTCCTTCGCTAACTTTAGCCCCGCCTGGTTAGGAAACCCCCTCCCCGCGGAGGGGCGAAGGTTCGTATCAGTGCTCCCCTCCCTATTAAGTCAATGTATGCGGCAGACTTTGCCCCTCTCCGCTCTCAGATAACTTGTGCGAACGCCTGTGCTCGGGGTAATGGTGCTCGACTGCTGATCGGAAGTTCGCGAGATCCCAGCAGCAGTGGCCGCATTTTTTGGTGCAGACGAAAATGCTTGTGGCCCGCGTGCTTAGATTTAGGGGTCAAAATTTCCGGAGCCTTTTTCTACACGGCGTCCCTCATAATCATGTTAAGGTTTTTGGACGCAAAACTTCAACAACTATTATGGTTACGAAACTCTATTTTCCCGATAACCGCCTTCCCCAACACACATAAAGAAATTTTAAAATTCTGAATGCAGTTGATTTGAATATCGGAATCCCAATAAGATGTAATGGTAGTGAAGACCATTAATTTAGTGGAGTAAGTCTGATGTAGATAGGATGAATACCCACGGCGCACCTGTTGAACGGGCAGCAGCGTATGCAAATTTGCGAAAGTTGATTGACCTTTATGGCAAAAAACGTTTTTGTTTTTGTAGTTACGTCTTCTTTGCGTCCTATTGGATGTTAATGAACGAATTGCTTGTATACAGCGGGATGTGTCCGTATGCGGTGCTAGAACACGTGTTCCGCGCTGGTTCATTGCGTAATGCAATGTACACAACCTGCGGCAGGCACATTGTGTAACCCACATGCGAAGCGTCAATAAACCAACACACTCTAAGTGGATGGAAATTGCGATGGTTGCGTCTAGGGGACAGAGAGATCAAACGAGATATCAGCAGAACAACGCGGCAATACGCGATATAGTACGGTGCGCCCAATAGCTTTTTTTCTGAATTGAAGGTTTCTTTTCCACAGCAGCATATTCCCATTCATTTCATACTGCTAAGGCACCGTGTCGAGCGAGTTCACAGGCTTTCTCGCCCTTCCGGTAGAAATGCCTCAGTGAAGGCGTGGACCGAACCATTCACACACACGCACGCACACACACACACACACACACTATATATATATATATATATATATATATATATATATATATATATATATATATATATATATATATATATATATATATATATATTACGCTAAACCTTTTCGCAAGAGAATATTCAGCCAATCATCACCATGCGGGATATCATTAGCAAAGCTGGTTGACCATTGATAAAGCGCACTTACGTACGATAAGTTTTTCTGTTTACTATGGTCCCAGTTCAACAACCAGCAGTGCCAGTGGAAGAAGTATCTAAATATTTATTAACAAAGAAAGTTCAGGTGGTCAAGAGGGATTCGAAGGAGCTGCCCAGCAGCTACGGCGCTTGGTAATTACGCAATGCTGTGTGGAGGGCTGCAGTGATTACAAAACCGGATGAAGAGTCACGGTTTCGCTTCAGAATGCTGACGGTAAGTCTGATTTCCGCCTGTTTTCAGACGACAGAAGTAGAGAGGTAGCGTAAATAAAAACAAAAGCGCATTTTTTTTCTCTCTCTTTCTCTTTCGTTCAAAGGCCATGCCCTCTTCGCCACGAGTAAAACTTAGCCACCCTCCTGCGAGTTCATCTTTAAGAGTCAATCTGTATAGGTGGAAAGAGCCGATGATTGGAATTGAACTGAAATTTGAATCTGTAAAAAAAGTATATCCCAATTACTTTCAGGGTCTAATATTTCAAATCAAAACAATGGTTTCGAGAGAGGTTATGAAAGTTTGAACAGAACGTCGGTCACTACCACACAAATAACGGCGAGTGGCGTATCACGAGTGTCACCGAATGATTTTCTGTGACGAGAAGTTCATCAGGTGGAATTCGTCAAGTCAATACTCGAAGGCTTCCCGCCTGCATGGACGCACTTGGATTCTCCAATTGTGTGTAGGCGTGCGAGTTATGCAGGGTTAACGCGTACAGGGTTTTTAAAAGCCTGTATATGTCAGCTCGTCTTCAAATATTTGACAATAAAAGAACGACGCTCGCAGAAGGCCTGCTTGCGCGTCGTTAGGTGGAGGAAGTGCATTCGAGGCATTACGCAATTCACATTCTCGTTAACGCATCGCTAGGCACAAGGACATCACGGGTGTCAACAAAGAGAGAGAGAATGGTCTGCCGACATAATTGTAAGTTTCATCACTGCACTCGGTTTTTCCTGGTGTGCGTATACAACCGCACAGAAGAGCCAGGTGCTACGCCCAATGACCCTACCTTGTGTACGCAATATAACTTAACAATAATTACCCCAGTTTTGGTTAACCACGTAATTATATACTTTTAATCACTACAATCTTGTCGCTTTGTTTGATCTAAACGAACTGACGAAAACACCCAGCTTGCGAAGCTTAGATATTGCAGGCAACGCATGCTTCTAGCAACGTTTCACAACAGTTTTCAGTGAAATCATTCTAATTCACCGGGACTTGCGAATAGCGGACGTTCAAAAAGAAACGTATACAAAGCGAACAGTGCCAGAAGCAAATTTAATGTACGAATGGCACAATCGGGTTCAACGGGGTGTGCACTGAATCGTCTACTGACAAATTGCTTGTAAAGGGTGTACAGTAATCTATTAGACAACTCAAACTTTTCAAACGATTTTTTTTCACTTAGTGGTACTCACAAAGAGAGAAAGTTTCAGTCAGGCTGCAAGACGAAAAAAAAAATGTTTTACTAAGAGGCATGCCCTATTAAATTCACGGAGAAAGCCACAGCACAATTAGCTGATTAGTATGCTAGTATATTCAGGTGCTTCGGAGTTCTCAGTCATTACCTATTAGATAAAACTTGAAAAGAAAACCTTATTGGCCAGCTAAGAACTTCTGTTTTTCGGCTAGTTTCTCACTTACTTAGTTTTTGGACTCACAAGTAATGAATGTTTATTTATGAAACTTGATTTGCGGATGCTAGAGGCTTTTTTTTTTTAAAGCGATAACATGGGTCACTAAAGTAGGACTATATATCAAGTGCCGATCTCGGTGTGCACTCTGTGGATAGCGCATGAAAATTGACCAATGCTTCCATGTTTCACGTATCACAAATTCACCACCTTCGATCCCACTTTTGTGGTTCGTGGTTTTCAGTGCTACAGCATTCAAGAGCTCAAATAGTATTTTCTTGCGTCTGTTATCTAGTTTACACCGTATAATCGACCATCGTTATCGTTCCTATCGGAGTCGCAATCACACTATATTAGCGAGCGTAGCAGCCCAATGGTAGTGAGTGGTCACGAACGGCCCCAAGGTCCGAAATCACCAGAGCAGTGCACTAACCAACGCATTGCTTAGCGTGATGGATGTCGAGCAGGTATTACGGTGCTTTTGCTAAAAACACAATTTTTTGTTGTTTAGGTAAGCTCTCACGCGAGATATGTATACATCATTCCCGCTATAGACACTGAGACCCCGCTTTCTGGCCCACGATTGTGGTATTGTGATGTTATGTTGGAACTAAACCCAATTGGATGATTAACAACGAGTAGGAATCACTGACGACGTTGCCTTGTGGGATGAAGGTAGCTAAAATAAGAAACAAAAAATACAAGAAAAAAGAGGCCGAGGATGCTTCAGAAAATGAGGAACAAAGCTGCGGTAGCATTATTGGGTAAAGAAAAAAAGAAAGGAAGGATGCCGCAATGCTTGACAAGAGGAATGCTTCAGGCGTAATGAAGCGTCCCGGGTAGGTACACCATCAACCTTGAGCGAGGTAAGTACATGATCGATTGAATGTCGCACAACAACCCACGCGGGTATCTCTCGCAGTTGTCTGTATACATTAAGCTGCATGACCGATGCTGTGATGAAAATTGGAGCCCTTTTTCCGCCCAAAGGCAAATATGTCCTCAGGCAAAGCATCGACCGAGCATACGCTGAACGCTGATGCAGTAAATTCGCAGACAACTTTCACGCGATTCCATATAACGTTAGGGGATGAATTCATTAGGTTTTTGGGTTGTAAAATTCGTTTGCCACTCACTTGCTGACCGCTGCCAGTACCAGTGATATTTGATACCATTTTCTACAAGCGCTTGTTGATATGGATCTGCAGGTCATACGAGCTGAATACGGGGATCCATATGCCGCAACCTTTATCGATATCTTACGGCAGTATACTTTCCCATTCCCCGGGACATCACATGCAGTACATGGCGCAGTGAATGCAACGCTGATTTGTTGATGGTATCTCTGCAGGCTGCAAATATCGTTGGTAAACTTGACAGCGGCGATGCGAGATTTAGTGCGCATGGCACTATGTCCCTTCTTCACGTATGTCCAGTTTTGATGAGCCAATCGGGGCGCTGTACCTTAGAGTGATCAATGCATTTACTGCATCAATATGCCCGTCCGCAGTCGATTGCGGACATGCGTTCCTTCACGCTTGCCGAACATGTCAGACGTATACAGCATGCTCGCTATGGGTAACCTGTTTCTGCCTTGATATATCGTCTGACATGACACGTTCAAACAGTCGACCAATGTTGTATCATCATATGTAGTGCCTGAACAATCAGATTACCATGCCACTCAGGATAAATGACGAATTACCTGTCAGAAAATGTAGACATTTATACGAACGCGATCCCTCGCCAATACTTTTGTCATTTACCATTGCGGCCGGCCATTAGTGATGCCTCACACACGGATCTCTCCTATAGATACGTCGATATTTTCGATGTACGACGAGAGGCCCCGTATAGCGCTTCGGAGTGGGCAGTGTGTTTTTCTGATAATTCAAGAATTCGCGATATCCCAACGAGGATTGTTTTGCTGACTTTTAGGGTTATACTCTGTAGACAACAATTTCTGGTGGTATGTGTACTTGTTTTCACCTATAGGGAATCTAAATGCAAAACCTGTTTAAAGAAAAAATATAAAGCCCCACACTTTGTTAAAGATGCTAGCTGGTTCGGATGTATACTGACGAATACTAAAAAGTAACATCAAGCGAAAAATTCGGCAGATCCCACGTACCCGGGAATCCACGTTATGCGAAGCATGCGGAAGAAAGGTGACCGTGTTGCAATTTTTTAGTGAGTGGCACGTCATGAAATGATGCCAAATTTATGTACGCAATTCGCACACACAGACATATTTTGAGGAGTTGCAGATGTTTATATAACCAGTTTTTTGCGCCCCGCCGCGGTGGTCTAGTGGCTAAGGTACTCGGCTGCTGACCCGCAGGTCGCGGGTTCAAATCCCGGCTGCGGCGGCTGCATTTCCGATGAAGGCGGAAATGTTGTAGGCCCGTGTACTCAGATTTGGGTGCACGTTAAAGAACCCCAGGTGGTCAAAATTTCCGGAGCCCTCCTCTACGGCGCCTCTCATAATCAAATGGTGGTTTTGGGACGTTAAACCCACAAATCAAACCAGTTGTTTGCACTTCCGCAACGATGCCATCTGGAACGTGCGTATTAACAACACCGGAAGCTGATACGAAGCGCTGATGCTCGCGAAGATGATTGCCCTGAACACTGCTACACAAATCAACTTCAGCGCATGACAACTAACCACACATGACGTTAACCCGACGTGACGGCTGTATCAAAATAGCACACATGTAATGTTCATAAGATTGAGTAGGCAGCACTGAAACCATTATTACCGTTCCATGAAGATTAGCATCTATTTGAGTAGCAGTTCCGGGACCTGGCATAGCTCTGCGGTAAAATGTTTCATTGGCAACTATAGAATGCTTGGGTTCGATTCCACTTGGCACTCGTCGGATTGGCGCTACCGACGTCGGTTAGTTTTTAACACTCGCGCGTTAAAATTGCCCATGTGTGTTCTCGTCATTCCTGAGCAGATACCAAGTGCCAATCACCTCTGGCACATACCCGCCCGTGGGTATGTGCCACTGTCTGGAGGGAAGTGTTTGACGACGTACGTGACGGGATTGTTACATTATTCATGTCTTGACAAGCGCGTCATATTCGTCCAACCATCTTACCCTCTCATGCTAATTTTGGTTCACGCCAAGTAAATGGGGTTACCACGAGAGCGCTCAAACGTAAGCAGCTAGATAGATACGCTCAAAGTCGCCGAAGTTCGCTAAGAAATGCTTCACATTAAAAAAAAAAGAAGCCACGATAGATACGCGCATAGTGTTTAAGGTCCTCGTTGTTGGGAAAGAGCCGCGTTGAGGTCCCGACTATGCTAGATAGATAGATAGATAGATAGATAGATAGATAGATAGATAGATAGATAGATAGATAGATAGATAGATAACGCACAGAACATTGCTATTTACCGCCGCTCAAGGAGCATATGCTTTGGGCGGCAATGTATACAGGGACAGAAGCTTAGTGTCAGCGGCCGGGGTAGTTTCTCGGAGTATTCTGGCTCCGTCCCCAAGGTCATCCAAGACATCGCATAACATCCTCCATAGTTAAATGACGGCCCCAGCTATGTATTGTTACAGGGAAAAACATACGCGGGAAGAACTACATGCAGCTGTATTAGCAACTGCGTATAGATTGATCACTGAGCAACACAAAGAGCATGCGCCCGTCTCTTTTGTCATTCTCGTCGATTTTGTTATCACGGACGCAGAGTCTTCGATAACCGCCACTCATACGGCAATGCACTCTTTAGGCTTGGTAAAGGTTCGAATGGAAGAAAGCAGCACAAAAAATATACACGAAAGAAAATTAGGAGAGAGACTAACCTTATTAAGACACGAATTGTTATACGGGTTTACAGAGACGATTTTATTGAAGAACCCCTCGTCGAAGGTGTTCTAGTACGGCTACGGACGTGGCTGACATTCCAGAATCTTGTGTTCTTCTCGAAGCCTGAAGTAGGTTGACCATAGAAACAGTGTATTCGCTCACAGTACTTGGGTCAATGGCGCAGAGCAAATCTATCGTCACCGAAGTGTTTACTGCAGGCTCCGCTTCCACCGTACTTGACAGAAGTTCAGGGAACATGAGAGGCTTCAAGCGATTAAAAACTTCAGGCAGCAGTCTTCTGAAAACTAAAACGTTTACATTATTTCTGCCGTCCGTGTCACTTTAATTTTTCCCCATTTATGTTTCGATCAACGGAGACTTTCCGAAATAAGGGCCGAATAACCTTTGCCAGCAGACATCGACATCTCGACAGCAGACATCGACAAAATAACGTAGCCGCTGGCTTTGATGAGATCAAGGCAACTCCGCTAAAATACGTAGCTGATATTATAGCTCCAATGATTGTTTATATAATAAATAGAATGTTTGAAACTGGTATTTTCCCAGACAGCTTAAAAATAGCGAGAGTATGCCCAGTCTTCAAGGGTGGTGATAAACGGCTATTCACAAACTGCAGGCCAATATCCGTTCTTCCTGTTTTATCTAAGGTATTTGAGAATGCAATAAACGTACGCTTGTACAATTTTTTTGACAAGTACAATGTGATCAGTGAGGCTCAGTATGGTTTTCAAAAAATAAATCTTGTGAAGCAGCTTTGCTTAATATTAAACATGAACTGATCACAAACATCGAACATAGACTGTACTCACTAGGTTTGTTCATAGACTTTAGAAAGGCGTTTGATTCGGTATGTCATGAAGTACTAACGGCTAAACTTAGCAAGTATGGTGTACGTGGTGTGGTTCTTGAGTTAATGAAAAACTATCTAAAAAACCACCATCAATATGTTTGCATAAACAAAAGTGCATCCACTTACTTAAACATAACAAGAGGAGTACCACAAGGGTCAATTCTTGGTCCTCTATTGTTCATAATTTATATAAACGACCGGTGTGATATCCCATGTTCTCCCAAGTTAATATTGCATGCAGATGACACTAACATATTCTTTAGTGGCACATCCATTCTAGAGCTTGAACACCGGGTTAATACCTACCTACGAAAGTTGTCCGCGTATCTTAGTTTGAATAAACTGCAACTAAATGTTAGTAAAACAAAATACATTGTCTTTGCCCCACCTAGTAAGCCACATAACTATAGTTCAACTGTTTTATTTGAGGGCAAAGATAGAGCGAGTCACCAGCCAGAAGTTCCTGGGTGTATGGTTTTCTGAGGGATTGACATGGAACACACATATAGAAAAACTAACTGTAGAACACAGTAAAACCGTTGGATGTTTATATAAGCTCAGCCCAGTCTTACCAGAATGGTTACAAATAGATTTATATTGCGCCCTTTTCTACTCTAAAATGACATACGGTATTTTGGTATGGGGTACTACTACACAAACAATCAAAAATTACTAGTTCTACAAAAAAGAGTTTTGCAAGCATTCGAGCAATACCATGGTATTATCAGGGATTTGAAAACCAAACCACTCTTTGAAAAATACGCATTACTAACAATAACAAAACTGTATTATTTCAAACTTCTGCAGTGGATTAAACAAAACAAGCCACAGTGTCTTCAGAACCTGCCTGACAACGCTCATTATACTATGCGTCAGCAACGCTGGAAAATCCCAGCAATAAGGACAAGTTATGGCAAGCAACACGTTCAGTATCAAATACCCACAATGTTAAATCGTTTACACGGTCTCATAGATTTCAATTGCGTACCTTCGAACACCATCATCAAGTCCATCCTAATGAACCATGATATTGAGTATGCTTATTAAAGTTTCTGTACTTGATTTGTTACATCCTATCTATCAATTTGAGTTATGTGTTGTAGTTGCTTTTCTTATGCTTTATTTTATATTCTGTATTGAAGGTTCTTTTCAGATGACGCTTTTGTGATAAAGTAATTTTTCTAATGTTTTCCCTGAAATAGTGTGACAAGACCATGCTAAAATTTGTGTTGTTATAGTTTATTTATTGTGTTATTTATTTATTTCTGTGTGTTACTTGTTGTGTTATATATTTATTTATGAAAACAAATGCGGCAGATTGAGCGGCCTGCGTGCCAAACTGTATATAGGAGCAGAGGCCCCATGTCAGGCTATATAGTCTTTAGCCTCTGCTCCCGATCCTGTAAGAATTTCAGGACGAAATAAACTTCAATTCAATTCAATCTCCTGCGTTTATTAGGGGCTTTCGGAATGGGAGCCCCAAAGAAATAGCGCCAATGTCATTGCGCATGCGCGAGACCCAAACAGCATTAGGGTTTTGCATTGGGGACGCTATTAATCGAATTGAGCGAGAGTCCCAAAGACTTCCCCAAAACATTTGTGTCAAACAAACCTGACCACACCCGCGGAAGCGACGGCTCTTGGTCAAGCATATAGAGGGACATAGAATAGGGGGAGTGTCCCAAGCGCCGAAGACTCTTGTCTGATTCGAAAACTCTGCTCCTGCTTGAACCAAAACGAGCACATGCAAAGAGCTTTGGGGCCCATATTCGAACACTCCCTACTATCCTTAAACTAACAAAGGTGCATGGTAGGTACATACAGACCCATGGCTTAGAATACAAGTTCAGGCGACCGATGGAAGCCAATCGATTCTGGCCGACGTACATAGGGGGGGGGGAGGGGTTGTAGATGGTGAAAGGGGAGTCGCCACTCTCTGACGGAGGCAAATTAAGAGCTTTCTTTTCCCTCTCTGAACGACCTAATAGTGCTGAGAACAAGACGGTGAACATATCTAATTCGGACTTGGCTTTCTTAATTACAGCAAGTGTGTGTGTAAACGAAACGTAGTCCTCCGAAGCATAAACCTAAACGCTTTTTTCGTTCTATTTAACTGTGCTGATTTGCTTGTTGTATTTTTTCCTGGTTTTCACATATGGTATACTGATGTGCTACCAAAGAGGCATGCATGCCATACTTAGGAAGCACCGACTCTGAAATGTCACGCATACTCGTACAAATTTTTGTCTAATCGATCTAAGTACGTCGGTTACGGCATGCTTCTGTAGCATCTCCTTTAACAAGTTTCCAGTAGTTATGAGGGTAGTACTTTATTGTCAAATGAAAAGAAGTGATACTCAACCACACAAAGCTGATACTTGCGTCTTACACCTGAGCATAGAGCCTGACCACACACTACTCTTTCCACAGGCTCATCACGTCTGTGCCAGCGGTTTTCTCCTGTATCCTAGCTCGCATCTTGGCCTCCTGTTCGGGTGTGAAGTGACCCTTCCAGTCACCAACCTGACCCTTTCGTATGAACTGTATCGTCGGGTCCCGGCCATCTCGGGGCACAAACATTTTCCGAACCGGCTCCATAGTGGCGCCGTTTCCTGTGTTCAACAGCTTCTGCAAGTCCCCGCTGGTCACTTCGATGTGGTCTTTCATGTACTGCACGCTGCTCTTGTCCAGTACCTGCTGCAACAGGTCCGGATTTTTCTCGAGCGGCTCCGCGTACTTCTTTCCGAAGAAGCGGGCCAGTCTGAGAACGCCGCTCTTGGTATCCTTCTTGAGGTTCTCGTAGGTGAGGAAGAGCACGTTGGGGTCATCCTTATGCTCGTACCACGACAGCAGGTTGTCGAAGTAGTCTCCGAAGTCTGTATCGCCTCTAATGAAGACTTCGAAGAAGTCGTCAAACGAACCGTCCGCGAACTGGTAGCCGGGAATGCACCGCGAGTGATGGTAGAAGGAAACGCAGCAATCTCTCGGGTTGCGCACCATGTACACGTACTTGGCGTCTTTGTGGTACGGCTGCCGCTCGAAGGTAAAGTGCGTCTTGAGGAGTCGCGGCGGCAGCATGTGGTCTAGGTCACTGGTGCCAGTGAACTCCAGAAAGGGTGTCTTCATCTGGAACTCGAGATAGTTGCTTGCCGACGTCCCGCGGTTCAGTATGAGCTGCGAGATCTGCTGGATCCAATGAGTTCCGCACTTGGGGTACGTCACCAGAAAGATGTCCCCAGGTTTCGGTCTGAAGCTCAGCGCTTCTCGTACGCGGTGGGGATCGAAGCCCCCCGGCAGCCGGATCCCGTCTACGTCGACATAACTCGGCTTCTTCGATGAAGGCATCGTGCCCTGCGAACAGTAGGTACATAAATAAACAATAAATAAGATGTCTGCGCCTAAGTAGGGATATAGGTAGCACGTAAAAATGAATGAAATAATAGAAGAAAATTATTGGTTCAGATCGGATCTAAAGGCTTCAAACATGCATAAAAATTATGAACAGCACAGAATGTTGAAAACGTTAAAACGGTAATATAAGCGTATACAAGGAATCAGCACATCCTAAGATCATGCGACGACTTCTGTGTGCGCTGACATGCCGGTCTGGACTTCCGAAATACCATTTATGCGTGCATGTCAAATGAGTGTTAGTACAACAGTGATAATTACGGAAAAATGAGAAGCAGAAAACAAATAACATTAGTATACGGCTGTGTGACTCATCTGTTTTATGCTTCCGTAAAAAGGAAATTTCGCAGTCCTAAATGACGCAGAAAATTATACCGAAATTCACACCATCTTCCCAAAGGGAACTCTGATGGGATGTTAAAGTAGCGTTCCACGCGGGTGGTGTCACGAGTTGAACGGCACTAACGCGGGTGCTGTGGTGAGCGTGGGAAGATTCGTTTGAAGCGATGGCTGGCGTAGTCGTCGTTTCCTCAGAGTGGACACGGGTGCTGGGCCGGAGCTGGCACGGGTTTTGCTTTGACTACCATGGTCCTGTGATCGGTGAAGTGCACGCTCAGAGGTTCCTGCAGACATTCGATGTCGAAGATGCGCAAGGTGTAACGAGTGGCGGTCGTGGTAGCAGAGCGAGTGGTGGTAGCGGTAAGTGTTGCGGGCGAACGAACGAGGCGACAGCTGCGGGTGCTGCGCAGCGGCAAGCGCGCAGCAGGCGAGAGAGAAAGCGATGTCAGCGCGCACCGTGAGGGCAGCGTGACGTCGACGTGCAGCTTAGGCGTGACCTATTTGGCACCGCTCTAACACCTGTGGTGAGGGGAGCGAATTGCGGCGCGTTCGTATGGACGCAAGGAGGGACAGCGTAACTGGCTAGTCAAATAGCTGCTTCACATCTAATAAAAGTATACAAGTATGCCGCATGCACGAATCCTGCATCAAGTTGGAGGTGGAGAGACTTTATACAGAAATAGCGTGCTCGAGGTCCGTCGTCAGTCCAACGCCGTACATCCCTATAAGTGAACTGATCGAACTTAAGACAGCAAAAACACTTGTATGAGTCAAGTTTCCGCAACTCTGCGACGTTCTTGGAAAGGTTTCTTACTTTTCTCAGCGGGGAACATGTGCACACGTTCGTGCGGACATGCGAGCACCGTGAACGCATCGTAATTTATAAGTGACATATGTAACTTGATGTAAAGTGTGGGATCGGGCTAGTTCTTACTATATTATTAAGCTGCGCGCATGCCCTCGCCTATTCTGTGAACGTGGCATTTTTTTATTTTTTTTACGCTTAACAGCTTAATATATAACATTTGCGGTGACGACAACAACAACCACCACCACCACAACAACAACAACAACGACGACGACGATGACGACTACAACAACAAAGCAATGATAATAATGCACGCGCACACCCAGTGCGCAGTCGTTCAGAGAGGACACGTAGTCGTTCGGATAGCTTCCGCAAGTGAGCTCCAAAGCATGCACCGGACCGTATCGTGGGATAGTACCAAACGTGCCGACAACAACAGTGATAATTCTTGTTTTCTTCACCATCACTTTCGTATACCAGAGAATTCCAGTCACATCAGCACGACTATACTAAAGCATAATGTTGCTATCTGTTTATACACCAGGAATTTTGTGTTTTTTCAGCATTACTATCAAGTATATAAATAAAAATAAATTAGGGGCATTCGTATCCACGTTCGCCAGGAGCCTCTAAAGGCAAGTACGAAATGCGATAAGGCCGAAATGTTCAAACTTCATGAATTAACAATTGGCGTCCTTTACTGCAGCAGTGTCATGAAGTGTAAAACAAAACAAAAGAATATATGCCCCCCCCCCCACCCTTTTTTTGTGGGGCAAGGTCCCTACTTCGGCTGTTCTAGCTTTACTTCATACCATATCTTATTCAGTCTCTTAAAAAAACAACGAAAATGAAGGGAGGGAGGATACAGCGATTGATGGCCAGGAGCGAGCAAAGAGCGGTCAGTGACCGTATTTTAACATACTGCCGTGTGACTCAGCATCGGTATGTATAGCAGAATGGAAAGGGGGGGGGGTGTGCACAGCAACTTGCAGCGCCTGCGGCGGAAACAGCTCGGACGCTGCCCCGGTGGTATACTCCCATCTGGAGATGAACAACCGCGCATCGGGGAATTCGGTGAAGCTGCATGCGCTCGTCCGCGTGTAACCTCGAGGCTGCCGTCGTGTGGCACACGAAACCCACGCGGTGCACGTAACACCTTGCACGCCCCAGATAAAGCGTCTGGAACAGTAAAGTGCAACGGCACAAGTCGCACTTTGCGAGGAGGTCCATCTGTGCTTTACATACCTCACATAAAACCAGCCCGGAAGCAAGGCCGCTTTTACCGCACTCATCGGGCTATCAGACATGACATCAATACGAAAGTCCGGCTCGTAATGTCGTGTGCGACATTACCAAGTCTAATGACGGGCCAAGCCTAATGACACACGTGTTAATTGGTGAGGTCTGGGTAAGCTTGTAATCTATGAATACTAACGACAAACTACGCGAGAAAAAAAACGCCACCCACAAGAAAGGAAGAACAGGCCGCGCACGTTCGGCGTTCCATTCTCGTGTTTTTTTTTCACTCAGTTTGTCAGTTGTTGAATGTACTGCATGCTCTTGCAGCAGAAAAGCGTTGCAAAGCCGATCTCTTATTCAGACAGCTCTCAGAACTGTTTGTAGCAGTAAATTTATTTGAGAGTGGACCTGCTGTTGCAGCAAAGGTGGTCGGACAGTGTCGAACAGTATATGGTACTTTTACGAATGAAAAGCTTCGTGAACACGGCCGCTAGGACATGGGCAACAGAAAAAAAAAGAAGCAGATATGCCTTCCAAGCACTTTCGTTTCTCCCCTGTTTGGATTAGCACAGATGAGACAAACAGATAAAATTTGCTGCATTATCGGTATGAATGTCGTCCCCCTGCCTTCACACCACCGAACGATTCAGCAATGATCGAAGCGCACCGTTCACTTACGGTGCGGACCGTGCAAGAAGAGCGGGACCGTGGGCTTCAGCTGACCGCCGGGACACCGCGATTTAGGAGCGTCACGCCACTACCGCTCTCGGCTCTGCTGCGACAGTGTCCTATAGCGGTGCTTGGCTGGTGAAAACCCGGCATAAATAGGCTCCGTGCTCCACTCTCAAGGTCGGCACGTAAATGAGGTCCCCCGACTGCTATCGGCGTTCGTTCCGCCTCACCACGGAATGCGTCAACAGCCGTGGAAATTCTTGATTATTCCCGTCTGTCACTTTCATTCGGGCCCTTCGTTTTTTGTTTTTTTTTTGTGCCGGTCATCACGTATGCGCGCGGATTCCTCTTCCTGAGTGGCGACTGTACTTGGCCTGCACGTGGGGCCCGAATCGGAAAAAGAAAATTCTGCGCTGACAAAATAGTTGCGTTCCACGTCGGTATAATCCACGGGCAACCGAACTCACAAAAGGCGTGTTTTAGACTTGTTGATTGATATGTCGGGTTCGACGTCCCAAAACTACCATATATTATTACGAGAGACGCCGTTGTGGAGGGCTCTGGAAATATCGACCCCCTGGGATCTCCAAATGTAAGCACATGCGACTCAATTATTTTCGCTCTCTATCGAAAATGCAGCCGCCACGGCCGGCATTCGATCTCGTGACGTGCAGGTGTGCCGCTGAGTGTCTCAACCAATAGACCATCGCGGGGGATGGTTTATCACAACTTCTGACGAGACAAGATGACGATTTTTACTGGTCTTGTTAGCTCGGTGCATTTTGTGCCTCACTCATGCACTATCTGCATGAAATAGTCCGGCGTAATCTTACTTCGCCCATTAAGCCTATCTTATTCCGAATCCCTAGGGAAAACAAGTGGTATTAAATAAAGTGAGCACGAGTTATTATGGACGCGTGAGCTTGCAGGCGAAAAGAAACGGGCGAGGCATCAGTATACGTATTGTTGGCTTTAGCATTTCATGAAAGACAAAGGAAGCCAGCAGCTGAACGCAGAACGCAGCTAAATGTACAAGAAACGCAATTTACCGGGTTGCCTAATTGACCACCGTATGCTGGAGAACGCGTAAGATAGGGGGGAGACGCCTATGTCGTCCGCTACGGCGCTCATTGGTAGCGGCTACCACGAACGTCATTTCCGCGTTCAGTTACATTTTTTTGCTGTTTTTTGCGGTTGCCGCGCCAGCAGCCAAGGCCGCCGCGGACTAAAGTCCCTGGACATTTTTAGGATAGTACCACAATTCTTTAAACTGAGCCGCCGTGCCGCGCATACTCCTCTCCCGCCTCTCGGGCCGCAACGACGCGTGTTATCAGCTTAAACTATCAAATTAAGTGATCATAATACGCCCCAGTCGTTTTTTTTTTTGACATGCAGCGAGAGCGGCCCAAAAACGCGAAACAGTTGTTCAATCACGGAGTATGTCCTGTTTAAAAATAAACTAACTGCCTGTTACTTGACATTTCAGTGTCGGTTCGTGATGCCTGCCGCATTTTTGCGGACTTCGTGATGCAGTCATTCTTCAAAATACTGCAAATGTATAACTTGCAGGCGACCATGGGCAATATTTGAAGCAAAATCAGGGAGATATGGCCGTAGTTGCAGTGCAAAACAAAAACCACATTTGACAACATGTGCGTGGCTCCCAACTGTTTCACTGTGATGGTACTGAGCAGCTTACAGTGACGAATATAAAAAAAAGATACATCACAGGCAGATGGTGCCAAAGAAAACTGAATGACGGTTCAGGGTGACTTTAGTTTTCAATAAATTCCTGCAAGGGTATGTTTGTTTATGCCAGATGTTCTACTTGTATTACTTCCGTGGCCTGAGGGCATCGCAGGAAGGAGTAGAAAATGCAATGCGCACAAATAAAGTAAGCGTGAGTAATTTCTAACTTTAGAGTGGTTGCGTGCTTCAGAGATGATCAGGCGTTTTATTGTGAATAAGCAAGTACTAATGGACAGAGAAAGTAAAAATCCTGTGAACAATGTCATCGGCTTCCTCCTGTCTCAGCACTTTTTTATAATTTTTTATTGCAACCAACACACTTTATTATTTCGACGCTTCCACATCAAGCCTTCTCTGAGAGTCACTATTGCTGCATTCATGTGGAGGGCTTCAGACAGGTAACATGCATATTCACAATATGCTCCCAGCAGTTGTTCTGAACTCTGGTACCTGATAATGTGATATTTTTTGCAATATAGCTCTTCTATACCTGTTTTAATAAACTTGACATATATTGACTTGAACACGTAAGCTGTGCTAAAATGTAAACAGTGTTTTCAGAAAAAGAATGAAGAAAGTTCCCCTGCATTAGCGAACTGAACTGAACTGGGCTAGTTTGTATGTACATTGCAAAATATTGGATTGAGACAAGTCGGTACCGATCTGTTTAAAGTACAAGCTAGCACTGCTAACTGCTCAAAACATGAACGGCAGCGTACGGCCGTTAGATGCGGCCACTAGAATGGTGGCTAAAACTACAACTATAGGGTATTAAAACTTAGGCATGAGCTAAACACGCTTGGCGAAAAACGAGATCCCCACGCCATGGAACTCCGCGGCCACGGCCGTACGTCTCGATTCAACGCGTAAATCTTGTCCATCTACTACTCGTCGTAATGCCACGAGTGTGCAGATGCTGCCTGTCCACGCAGTCAATCCGATGCTGTTTACTTACGGCTTCAGTAGTTCGGAAACAATCACAAAGCGGTCGGATAACTGGCATATTGACACAACGCAGCACCGCGATCACGCGTTCCTCACCCCGCGAGCGTGGCCGCAGCGAAGACGGTAGAGTGTACTAGACGGCGGGGGGGGGGGGGGGAGGAGTGTTTATGTTTATAAGAAGGAAAAGAGAAAAGTGAGCCCCGTAACTGTCTGCATCAGGGTGTGACACCTCCACAGTAGCTCACAAGGGATAGGGGTGAGGAGGGATTAAAAGGATAGCAATAAAAGTGTAGAGAGAGAGAAAGAGAGATGAGGTAAGCCAGAGAGCGACGACATATCGAGGGGATAGGAGAGATAAGAAAGATGGAAACACGGTCACAGGAGTACGAGGACGGGGCACCACTTGCGAAAGCATTTGTCGGCGTCAGGAGATGGCGTAGGGCAAGTCCAGTAGGTCAGAGCTACTCTGTCGTCGGAGATCGGCGTCAGGAGATGACGTAGGGCGAGCCTAGTCGGCCAGAGCTACGCTGACGTCGGAGATCGCGAGGGCACAACCGGTCGCCACGGAATCCAGCGAGCCCTGTCGCCAGACGGCGGTAACGGTGGCGAGAACGGACAAGGGCGTCAGGCATTGCGTGGAAGTAGAGTTACTGTATATGCTACCTTTAGGTAGCATATACATAAACCTAAAGGTAGCATATACCGTAACTCTACGTGGAAATGACATTTGCAGCGACAGTAGCCAATGAGCGCTGTAGCGGAAGACACGGGCGTCTCCCCTCTCTCTCGTACGTTCTCCAGCATACGGTTGTCAAACACGCTACCGGGTCCTCTTAGCAGTGACGTAGCCAGAGAGCGGTACACGGGCCCGTGCGCGCCGCACCATCCCCCGAAAAAAGTTTTTCTCGAGGGCATATAGAGCAAAAACTTAGCATTTCCTCCACGGCAGACCCCCCTCCGACATTCTTCATCACATAGTCGGGTTTCCAGCTCACATGGGACCAGACGTACTACCGGGTCACCTGAACCCAATCGAGACAGTCCACGACTGTGCGCGAGTTTCACATGCCGCGACGGGCTGGTCTCTCGCGTGAGTTCGGGAGAGCTCGTCCACAGTGATCCTCTCGTTACGTTTCACGATATAACATCTCATTACAGAGGAGAGCATCAGATAGTTCCCTTCCCTCATTATAAGCTCCATAGAACACACGCAAGCACGCTTCGCATGCTTCAACGGGGTCTTACACCTCCAGGGGATTTCTGACGCATGCTTCATCCAGAAGTTAATCCACTTTGCCCTGATTGTGGTGACTATTGTTCTCTGTGTCACATGGTTAAAGTCCTGCGTTAAAGGACTTTAACCGAGAAGTGGGCTGGACGACGGCAATCACAGACCCCAGACAAGAAGTCCAGCTTCAGGCTGTCCAGAGGGCCCGCGTACGTGCTGAGTGGCATGGCCTCTCTGTTCCGACATTGGACTAGCCGACGGCTGGGTGGGGACCTACTTAAGTGGCCCACTGCCTGACCTCTCAGGACAAAAACAAAGCTGTCTGTCTGTCTGTCTGTCTGTCTGTCTGTCTGTCTGTCTGTCTGTCTGTCTGTCTGTCTGTCTGTCTGTCTGTCTGTCTAAAAGGTGCCTCCTCCTCCTCCTCCCCTGAAAAAATTCTGTCTGCACCCCAGCTGCCTCGTACGTTGGCATTCTGCTTCTAGCGGCCTGGTGGCCCACCGCGGTGAGCCCCTCGACTGCTAACCTGAAGGTCGCGGGATTGAATCCCGGCTGCGGCGGCTGTATTTTCGATGAAGGTGGAAATGCTTGAGCCCTGTGTACCTAGATATTGAGGTGCACGTTAAAGAAGCCAAGGTGGTGGAAATTGCCGGAGCACTCCGCTATGGCGTCTATCATAATCATATCGTGGTTTCAAGACGTTAAACCTGAGATAATATTATTCTAGCGGCCAGGTGTGGATAGAATTCATGTCTTTTCTTCTTTTTTGAGAGAGAGAAGGGTCTGTGAAAATATGGTATAGCGATGCTGGAACACTTAGTTTCGCAGAAATGCATGTGCGATGCAAGGGCGTAGGTCACGGTAGTCATTTTTCGCTCCGTATGCAATGCCAAAAAAAATACAAGGGGGGGGGGCAGGGGCCCGGTGTGTTACCGCTTGGCTGCGCCCCTGTGCGATTGCGATGACCTTTCTTTAACATCCCTAAAGGATCATGTTTAGTTCATACTTCGAGGTGTCAATGAATCAAAGTACTGTCACAAACCATGTCGATAATTGCGGGTCTACAACGATACACAGCTATAGGCGCGGTTATAAGAAAACTGAATGGCTGCGTTGTGCGCAAGTCGTGAAGTCCGCTCTCGTTTCCTTTTTCCGTTGAGGACTCCAGCCACATTACCGGCCAAGTATAAGCGAACCCGACATTAATTAGAAAGTATTAGCTGGGCAGGTTTACGAGCGAGCGGGCGAGTGGACTTTCCGCTCGCCCGTAAACACAAACTCTATTCTTAGTTAGCTGCGTATATACGCGGGCAATAATAAAAAAATATCCTAAAAAAGCCAGAATACAACAACTTGGAGCGAGTAGTCCGCGGATTATACATCTCAAAATGACAGCAAATACCATTTATAGCCCTTGTTCTTTTCAAACATGTGAGCACGACTCAGAAATAAAAATACGCAATTGCGCTTTGCTGATAAGACTGACTATTGCCTTGGCATGGGCTGCACGAGGTCGCTTATCGCAACGTTGTTTGGGGTCAGAGCACGACCAAAGCGACAAGGGCTCACCGGACGGCGGATGCCGAAGCTGCCCTCCAATCAACACCTTTGCGTTATCATATTATAACTGAGACTCAAAGGGTCGCGCGACGTCCTAAGCGCTTGGTTGAGTCTCGTCTCGTCGGCTTCGCGCTGCAGTAGTAACGTGAGTACACCCGGTCTATTTCGTGAATTTTAGCGGCGACCAGGCACATACTGTTAGTAATCAAAATTAAATTCTGGAGCTTAAAGTACGAAAACCATTACCACGGTATGGTTCTGAGGCATGCCGTTGTGAGGAGCTCATAATTCGTTTTACCCAGCTGCAGTTCTTTTACGCATACCAAAACACGCTACGGTAAGAAGAACCGAGGGCCGCTCTCAAGTGAGGACAGTTAGATCTAGCCAAACCACCGCATCGCAAATTCTCTCGGCAGCCCAAAGTTTACGCTGTTATTCTGAGCTCTTGAGGGCCGATCTCTATTTCGGCTCTGTTAGGTTCTTATCCCCATTACGTGGGCACCGCCAAAGCATGTGCTCTAAATCGTACGTTGCCCCGCAGCCGCAATCAAAGTATACAATTACACCGGTATTTATTGTGTTGAATTTATTGTGTTGAAAATTTCTTGGCTTGAACAACGAAATATATACTGCTCAAATACAACGTATTTCCTCGTGAACCGTGAATCCTTTCACCAAGCTTGCGCAAAGGTGTGGAAGCGGTGCCGCACCTTTGCTTTAGTAGACTTTATTAAAAACCGCTGCCACACCACAGCGGCTCCTACTAAGTTGCTCAAAGATTGGTTAGAAAAATGGTTAGAAAAATAGAGAATGGTTGGAAGAATACTTTAGGCAATTGCTTGCTATAGGCATTTTTCAACGTGCGAGAGCCCATGGACATTTTGCAAAACAACAACAACAACAACAACAACAACAACAACAACAAAACTACCACATGTATCCCTTCGACGTGCTCGTAAACGTTAGTACACGCGTTTTTGCGCTTCATCTCTATCGAAACGCGAGTGCTGTGACCAACCATATACCAGCTCACCTTAGAGAATGGTTAGAAGAATACTTTAGGCAATTGCTTGCTATAGGTATTTTGCAACGTGCGAGAGCCCATGGACATTTTGCAAAACAACAACAACAACAACAACAACAACAAAACTACCACATGTATCCCTTCGACGTGCTCGTAAACGTTAGTACACGCGTTTTTGCGCTTCATCTCTATCGAAACGCGAGTGCTGTGACCAACCATATACCAGCTCACCTTAGCTACTAAGCCACCGAGGAAGGTATAACAGCAAAACGGTTTTCGCTTGTGTGTAGTTATTATTTTTATATTCTTGTGCCATTCGCTTAGATGCAATTTGTACAAGGCCCAGGAAAGCCCAGGCAATGTACAGTTTTTCCCCTGATGCCATAGCCTTTGCCACACCATAACGAAAAGCAACTGTTAACGCAGTCATATACATTCTGAAGAGTGCAGGCTAAGTATTCGTTTCAAAATGTGGATACATCAAGAAAAAGCATCATCGTACGTGAAATTTGTGCGCGTTCGCCAAATCAGGGTTCGCGAAATCAGTGTGCAGAGCGGGGCTGCAAGCCAATTTCGCGACGAGCTAAACTGCCGCAACCGCTGCCTGCATGCGATGGGAGACCAGAATATGAGGCCCGTCAGAAATGCGTCCGTGAAGCCAACAGGGCGAGTCTCCGCAAAAAAACCTAGTTACGCACCAAAAACAGACGATTTAATCGGCTGCGATGAAAGCCTCCTTGTCTACAGTGGCAGCCCTTGCGAGAAGTTCTGTCCCATAACCAAACTTGGCCCGAAGTTTCGTGACCAGTAAAACCTTGTATTACTCACCCGAACTCACTCAGACTAACGGCTCGACTTCAGTGAGTCGACTCACGAGTGCATATATATATATATATATATATATATATATATATATATATATATATATATATATATATATATATATATATTGTAGTGAATAAGAAAGGCGTTGATGCCATCAGTTCAGCTATCATCAGCACAAGAAGAAGGCACGAGATCGGCGATCAAGCACCGTCATCTGGGTTCGCCTGCGTTCCTTTCAGAGCTACCACCCGCTTGCTCAGTTCTTCAATAAACCCCCTTTACATTTGGTGGATCGTGCTGGGTAACTGCATCACCTACACCCTGGAACTCCGATCCCGCACGCTGCCGTCGACCATGCAAGTTGACGCTGCCCAACAGACAGCACCTCTCGCGGCTCCTACTTGCCCCGGCCCGGTTCACCAGCGAGACCCCCCGATCTTTTCGGGCGCTGAAGACCAGGACGTCGAGGACTGGCTGTCGTCCTACGAAAAAGTCAGTGGACCAAACAGGTGGGATGACGCTGCTAAGTTGAGCACCGTCAAATTTTACTTGGCTAATGTGGCGAAACTGTGGTATACAAACCACGAATCCGAGTTCGAGAACTGGGCCACTTTCAAGCAGGCAATATCCTCGGTTTTCGGTCGCCCTGCCGTGCGGAAGTTGCGCGCCGAACAACGCCTGCGCTCACGGGCACAAGAACCTGGCGAAACGTTTACCGCCTGCATTGAAGATATACTCGATCTCTGCAAGCGCGTCGATGCCGCAATGAGCGAAAGTGCCAAGATCCAGCACATTATGAAAGGTGTTGATGACGACGTCTTTCAAATGCTCCTGGCGAAGTCTCCTTGCACGGTGTCTGAAGTGGTAACTCTGTGCCAGAACTACGACGAATTGCGACGGCAACGAGCTCTCACCCGTCGTCCATTTCAGCCTAACCAACCACTCGCTGCCCTGGACGTCGTACCTGACCACTCCCGCCTTCTAGCACAAATGAAAGACTTTGTGCGTGAGGAGGTCGCACGTCAGCTTTCCCTCCTGCCGTTTTGTCAGCGCCAAGAGCTCCCGCAGCAGCAGCAAGAGCAACCACCGACACCGTTAGCTCCCATGCTCCGACATGCACTTCAGGACCAGATTGCCGAGGCTATGCCAGTGCCCTTTCAGCAGCAAGTTGTCGCCGCGCCCCTTACTTATGCTGACGCAGTAAAGAGGCAGCAGCCACACCAGCCCTCGCCGTTCAATGGACTGCCGCATGTCACCGCTCCTACTCAGTCTTCCGTCGCATGGGCTCCTCCCCTCGCTACCACAGCCTCGACTCAGCCGTATGCCGCGTGGGCGGCGCCCCATGCTGCAAATGCCTGGCGAACGCGCGATAACCGGCCGATTTGTTTTGCGTGCGGCGGACCCGGCCATATCTCCCGATACTGCCGTCGTCGCGTGCCCGCCTACACAGACGTCCGACCACGAAGCAATTACATGGACCGACCACCTTTTGGTTATGAAAGTTTGGATCGTCAGTCAAACATGTCTTCCCGTGACTATCCGGCAACTTCGTCTCGTCGCTCACCTTCACCCAATCGACGCTCCTTGTCCCCCATGCGTCCACGACCAGCCCCTCAAAATGAGGGAAACTAGCCGTCGCAGTTCAAGGGGCAAGAACTGCGCTATCGAAATGTTCAAGTCCTCGCACCTTGCCGTCAAATATCGTCGAAGTTTTTGTAGACGGCGCCCATGCATACGCTCTTGTGGATACCGGTGCCGCTGTGTCTGTTATAGACGCCAAACTTTGCCGCAAGCTCCGAAAGGTGACCACGCCGCTTGATATGTTCTTACGTGCAGCAAATGGAGAACCTGTTCGACCTATAGCCGCCTGCACTGCCCGACTCAAAATTGCGGAGGACCACTACATTGTTGAGTTTATCGTCCTTTCCTCGTGCTCTCATGACATCATACTTGGCTGGGATTTCCTATCCCGTAATCGTGCCGTTATAGATTGTGCCCGTTCCGAACTTGAACTGCTTCCGTTCTTCGAGCAGCCCTACGACCACACTAATCAAGCCGCGCACAAGCTAGTTGTCAAAGAAGACACTGACATTCCACCGACAACAGCTGTTTTGCTGCCTGTGGTCTCCGACGGCATGCGTGATGAAGTAGCATTTTTCGAGCCATCACGCCTCTTTCTAAGTCGGAAACCACTTCTGCTTCCTAATTCAGCCCTCTCAATTTCTAATGGAGCCAGTGCTCTCTGCCTTACCAATCCCTTTCCGCATACCATCAAACTGTTTAAAGGCGAGTCTCTTGGATGCGTACAGCCCATTGATAACGGACAAATTTTTACCGTGCCGCAAGAATCATCCCAAAGTGACCTCGCCGCCGCCAGTGCTCTTAACCACTCTCATCTACAGGCTTCAAAAGTGTTCGATTCGGCGATCGCAGACGGACTGTCACCATCTGAACGATCTGAACTCCTGCAACTGCTGTACCAGTACCGCGAATCTTTCGATGTTGTTCAACCTTCACTTGGCCGCACTTCTACCACTCTACATTACATCGATACCGGCTCCCATGCGCCACTACGACAGCGACCATATCGTGTTTCTGTGACGGAACGCCAAGTTATTACCGAACAGGTGAACGATATGCTGCAACGTGGCGTCATTCAACCTTCCCAAAGTCCATGGGCCTCACCTGTAGTGCTCGTTAAAAAAAAGGATGGTTCCGTTCGCTTCTGCGTGGATTACCGGCGCCTAAATAAGATCACTCGAAGATACGTGTATCCTTTACCCAGGATTGACGATGCCCTTGATACTTTACAAGGTGCCGAGTTTTTTTCATCATTAGATTTGCGCTCAGGGTATTGGCAGGTCCCCCTTGCCGATGCCGATCGACCAAAAACAGCCTTCGTGACACCGGACGGTCTGTATGAGTTTAATGTCATGCCCTTCGGCCTCTGCAATGCGCCTGCCACCTTCGAGCGCATGATGGACTCGGTTCTTCGGGGTTTGAAATGGCAAATCTGTCTCTGCTATCTCGACGATATAGTCGTTTTTGCGCCAGACTTTAGAACACATCTCGAACGCCTCAAACACGTCCTCACGTGCCTGAAGAATGCTCAGCTCCAACTCAACCTCAAGAAGTGTCACTTCGCTGCTCGCCAACTTACGATTCTCGGGCACGTCGTATCAAAGGACGGTATACTTCCAGACCCGGCTAAGTTACGTGCTGTCGCCGACTTCCCCAAATCAACGACTATGAAGCAGTTACGGAGCTTCGTGGGGTTATGCTCCTACTTTCGCCGGTTCGTGCGCAACTTCGCCTCTATCGTTGCGCCTTTGACCGAACTTATAGGCAGCACCACTGATATTTCGGCATGGTCTTCTGAGTGTGACCAAGCCTTCTGTACCCTTCGTCGTCTCCTCACTTCGCCACCAATACTGCGTCACTACGATCCTACGGCAGCAACTGAGGTCCACACCGACGCCAGTGGTGTCGGCCTCGGTGCGGTTCTCGCGCAACGCAAGCCTGGATTCGCCGAGTATGTCGTCGCCTACGCCAGCAGAACTCTTACCAAGGCTGAATCAAACTACAGCGTCACCGAGAAGGAATGCTTGGCGATCGTTTGGGCGCTTGTCAAGTTCCGCCCATACCTTTATGGCCGTGCTTTTGATGTAGTAACGGACCACCACGCATTATGCTGGTTATCGTCGCTTAAGGACCCATCAGGTCGTCTTGCCCGTTGGCTCTTCGGCTTCAAGAATATGACATTCGCGTGGTATATCGTTCCGGCCACAAGCATGCCGATGCTGATGCACTGTCACGATCTCCCCTATCCCCGGACATCGCATCTGTTTCCTCCTCGGACAACACGTTGTCAGCGCTTGACGAGGACACCATCTCTTCTGCACAACGCAATGACCCATGGATCGCTTCGCTTCTTGACACGTTATCCGATGCACCGACACTTCCAACCACTCGAACCCTACGCCGCCAGGCTCCGCACTTCAGTATTCGGGATGGCCTTTTGTACCGGCGCAACTATTCAGCAGATGGTAGGAAATGGCTACTAGTCATTCCCCGAACGCTGCGCTCTACCATCTGCGCGTCGTTTCATTCCGACCCGCAATGTGCTCACGCCGGTGTTTTCAAGACCTACGAGCGCCTACGAAAAAGGTATTACTGGCGCGGAATGTTTACCTTCGTCCGCCAGTTCATTCGCGGCTGCCACGAATGTCAGCGGCGGAAAAGCCCGCCACATCCTGCAACAGGTTCATTGCAGCCACTTCCATGCCCAGACCGCCCATTCGACCGTGTAGGAATTGACCTCTACGGACCACTCCCATTAACAACGGCAGGCAACCGATGGGCTATCGTGGCAGTGGATCATCTAACACGGTACGCTGAAACTGCTGCTCTCCCCACAGCTGCAGCACAAGACGTCGCAACTTTCATACTCAATCGTTTTGTGCTTCGTCATGGTCCTCCTCGAGAACTCCTCAGTGACCGAGGGCGTGTTTTCCTCTCCGATGTAATACAAGCACTTCTTCAACAGTGCCATATGGTTCACCGGAAGAGTACAGCCTACCACCCACAGACGAACGGCTTGACTGAGCGGTTTAATCGTACTCTGGGGGACATGCTCGCTACGCATGTCGCTTCTGATCAAACTGGGACCTCGTTCTCCCATTTGTGACATACGCGTATAACACCGCTACGCAAGTCACTACAGGGTTTTCCCCATTTTTTCTCCTGTACAGTAGCGAACCATCACACACCATCGACACTTTACTCCCATACTCGCCAGATCCCTCCGAATACAAGCCTGTCTCGGAAGCCGCTCGTTACGCAGAAGAGTGCCGCAAGCTAGCCAAGCGGCTTACTACATCCGACCAACAGCGCCAGAAGGAGATCCGTGACGACGACCATCGTTCTGCACCAACGTTCGTTCCTGGAGCACTTGTATGGCTTCATGTACCGCCCTGCGCCCCTGGTGTATCACCCAAGCTACTCTCCAATTATCATGGTCCCTACCGCGTGGGTCGAGCGTACTTCACCCGTGAACTACGCCATTGAACCCCTCACGCCACCGAGCGATCGTCGTCGGCGTGGACGTGATATCATTCACGTAAACCGTCTGAAGCCGTACTTTGACCCGCTTGTCCCCACGTGTTAGATCGCCAGGATGGCTTCAACTTTTTCGCCGGGGGTAATTGTAGTGAATAAGAAAGACGTTGATGCCATCAGTTCAGCTATCATCAGCACAAGAAGAAGGCATGAGATCGGCGATCAAGCACCGTCATCTGGGTTCGCCTGCGTTCCTTTCAGAGCTACCACCCGCTTGCTCAGTCCTTCAATAAACCCCCTTTACATTATATATATATATATATATATATATATATATATATATATATATATATATATATATATATCGTGTTGCGAAAAAAGACTAAGCGTGAACAGAACGACGTCAAAGGGACAAGAAGACAAGACAAGACACTTCCCTTAGTCGTCGTTCTGTTTTTACGCTATAAAAATCGTCATGCCATACCAACTAGCCCTAACTGACACGCCGCCAAAGCATATTACGAAAGTCAAAAACGATAGTGTAGAGGAAGTATGCATGAATATATTCGCGCATACTTCCTTAACGCTAGCATTCCTTATTATACAAGTATACGTATACCAGCCAGTCTCACAATGTCACGATATAACACATATTGAAAATGACTCAACACTAGCAAGCCATGATTGGGATTTTGAAGATCTGTAAATTCAGTTAATTTCTACCTTACACTAATTATGTCTACTCAAGTAGGCGGAATATTTTTAATTTATTCTTTTTGGGGTAATCCGCGTTCATAGCCAAATGTAAGTATGTCAACGGCAATTACTTGCCTATTATTGCCCTCAATATTTTTTTCATTGTGGTACATGTTACTATGCAAGCCTCACCAATTAGTCATCCGACCACGCTCTCCGGAAAGCCACTCGGCGCAGCGGCATGGCCATCCGCCAGCAGCCCAGGTACATGGAAATCGAGGGGCTCTGGCTCACCTGCGAGTTCAGCCCAGAGCCCGTGCGGCAAGCCCTGCAGTTCGTGCCTCGTTCTGGAGACGTGGTTCTCGTCACGTACCCGAAGTGCGGGACCCACTGGGTCCAGCAGATCTTGCAACTCATCGTCGACAGAGGCCGGTCGGCTGAGAACTTCTTCGAGTGGTTGGTCAAGACGCCGCTCCTCGAGCTCCTCGGCACGCGCATCCTGGATGGTGCGTCCGAGCCCCGTCTGATGAAGACACACCTGCCGCTGAACAGGATGACACTGCGCGACGAAGCGAGGTATGTGGTCAATTACGACTGTCAGTGGTACGCGGAAAAACACAGAGCTTGTTCGTATGATGACATGGTTGAAGCGACGTACAGAGGGATAGATTGGTTGATATGTGGGGTTTAAACGTCCCAAAACCACCATTTATTATAAGAGACGCGGTAGTGGAGGGCTCCGGAAATTTCGACCACCTGGGGTTCTTTAACGTGCACCCAATCTGAGCACACAGGCCTACAACATTTCCGCCTCCATCGGAAATGCAGACGTACAGAGGAGATCACGTTTTCCATTCATGTTCTTTACTCCCTCCTGTACTCTAAGTGGTTTTTAAAGACGATAGTCTTTCTTGGTTAACTTTGACGCCAAAAATGTTGGTCTGTCTGCTGTCCTGTCTGTACATTTGTCTGTTGGTCCCGACCTTAACGATACCCTAAATGGCACTTAAGTGACGAAACGATACTCCTAACGGCTGACCCCATACAAAGCGCCTACCAATATTTCTCAAGGTTCCGTGTTCATACTTGTGCGATTGTGAATTAAAAAGCAATTACTGTGCATATCTCAGGCACCATAATAACACATCAATATTCTGTATGCGTGTCTCTCACTAAAAAGGCATACATAAGTGATTATAGGACCGTAGCCTTCATCACGCTGCGCTGATCATGCAATGCTTCCAAGAAAAGGCAAGTGTTTCCAACGCTTTGATAAGAAGACACGGCGGTGGCACCTAACCGTGGCCCCACGCTCTACACCTTATCAGCTCCGAGACGGGGGCGCAGGGCGCGCGCGCTTTGTTTTCTAAAATAACTGCCAGATAGAGCTCATGTCTCGTCTGACGTGACTTGATGCGCTCGTTCGCCTCCGCTTCGCGCTCGAGGCAGTCTAACACAGCGTCTCCAGAATACGATTCACCAATTTCTTGTGAAGAACTTCAAGTAAACGTTTTGTTAACTCTCTCCAGACGCAAGACTATTGTCTTTCGACGACATTGCAGTGTAGCATGTAATACGGGGTCAATTTTTTCTTTCTCCTTTCTTCTTAGTCGACCGTATACTGTGGTGGAGCGCTTATTGTTTATTACATTATAGTTACGCCCCGGGA